>JANAVB010033323.1:0-82780 GCA_029216955.1 Iris pallida | reverse complement strand
AATTCTTCTTAAGTGTCCCTCCCCCAATGAATTTTTTGTTGTTATTTATCGCTATGGTTGACAGTAAATGAAAAATATATGTAATATTGTTGTACTATTTACGCTATTTTCAATTTTCAAATGTTTGATTTCATGTAAATGATAAAATTGGTGCAACAACAAATGTTGCAACAACACTGCAAAAACTATGTTTTGTTACATTATAGGAGGCCAAGCAAGCTGAACATCTTGACCTTGGGTGTTGACTAGGGATAAAGTTGCACTTTAGGGCCGCAAGTCGCAACGTCTAGTGCTAGTGCCAGTGCCAATGCCCGTGCCCGTGCCCGTGCCAGTGCCAGTGCCAGATGAAGGGATCTTATTAAGAACACAAGAGGAACTACAAGATGGATATTGGCCAGGTTGTATTGCCCATCAACACTTCTTAACAAATGTGTAAAAAGTAGCATTCCGATTGAATTAGTTGACCTATGATATATCATATATCCATACACAATATCAGCAACAAGGTCCGCATAATCAGTATGGTACCCTTGGGATCGACTATCGGAGTGTCAGATGTTCTGGTACCAAAAACAAATAATTATTAAAATTTTAGAGAAGAATATTTTACACGCATAATTTTATTTTATTTGTATTTTTTAGTAGTTTTGAAATTGAATAAAATAAAAGTCACCATTCCTTGTTTTTTTTTTTTTTCATTCAATTTTCTTCGTCGAATTGACTAGAAAAGAGACCCCCTACATCGGTATCGGCTAGTATCAGTAGCGATCAATGTTCGATCGGGGCATGCCAAACTATATCAGTATCGGCATCCTCCGATGCTGTAAACTATGACTCTGCAACACTGCTTGACCAACACACAAAATACAATGATGCCCACCAACATACCTGCAGCTCCGACTCCGACAAGGATGTTGGATCATACTTCCAAAACAAATTTTATTACAACTCATACACATCTACACGTCCTTACGGCTGGGGGGCTCGAGCCCATCCGATCACCCGCTTAGTGTCGGTGTTGCTTTCCACATGAGCTACAAGCGTTGGACATCGTACCTCCATTAAATTTGCCTTCATATTTGTCCCAAGTGGTGTGGCAGGTAGAAACTCCACCAAAACCGACTATGTTTGGATCTCTAATTAGTTGACAACTTTTCAACTATGACGGTGACCACAAGATTAGTTAGATTTTATGTTTGCTCACACAAAGTCATAAAACCACAGTAAGGTTCAAAATTAGGGCCCCTCCAGAATCTATGATGCGAAAATACTAAAGTTGTGTTTGCAAAATACAAGGGAAGAGATTCCAGTTTTCATATATTAGTTGCTTCTAAACATATTTTTGGGTGGTGCATAGTACTGTGTTAAACTACTGCAGCTAAAAATAAACCGAATGGGTTTCCTTTTGCCAAATCCAGTTTAAGACTCTAACAAGTCGTTACAAACAATAAATGTATATACTTGAACAAATATTGAAAAGTAAGGACTATGTCACAATGAATCAAAATGAATTATTATTTTGTCATGTATTTAAGGTTGGGGTGCAACTCGGGCTGGTGCATAACACTGTATTGAGAAGTCTTATTATATTTATAGGAGCAAGTCATGATATGTTGGCCCATGCGTTGTGAGACTAAAGTGTGTTGGATTGTATCTCGTTTTCGGTTCCGGTTGAGCGCTTAAAAGGGAGTGACAGTGATGTTGGTAATTTGGTCCCACATCGGATATGAGGTGTGAGGTGTAGATAATTGGAATTGGTTCAAATCTTACATGAAAATATAGTAGAAGCTTAAGCTATATAACCTCACAAATTTATTCTCTCCTGAATAAAATTTCTTTGTCTGGAATTTCCTTCAAATATCTCAATATCTCATGACTGCATGGATAAATGTCGTTATCCTGGATTTTGCATCTATGGACTAACCACACTCAAGGTGTGAGCAAAATAATGTCTATTATATGCAAATATATTAATCGGCCTACCAATCTTTGATATCTTCTTTTGTCAACCTGTACATGGTCAGGATCAGTACTAAGTTTCAATCCATCTTCTAGTGGGCATAGCTACAAGTTATCTGCTGAAGACTAGTTTCTTTTAACATATTTGTTCATAAATTTATAATATCTATGAGTATATTCTGGAAAAGCGTGATGGTAGAATTCTTGTCAGCATTCGACCACTTTGTTCCATTGATGTTAAAAAAAAAAAGTTTTGGTCTTCTCTCTCCTGCTTCGCCATTCAGAGTTTTCTTTTTAGTGAAACAAGGGAAACTGAAAAGCTAGCAAGTGATTGTTGAATTTTTTTTGGGATTTTTTGACTTTCATCCCACTTGCTAATATAAATTTGTACTTACATCCCACTTTTTAATTTTTTAGACTTACATCCCACTTTTCGTCACGAAAAACATTCATTTTGTCACAAAAAGTATTTGTTTTGTCACGAAAAATACTTTAAGTGACGAAAAGTGGAATGTAAGTCTAAAAAAAATAAAAAGTGGGATGTAAGTACAAAATCATATTAATAAGTGGATGAAAGTCAAAAAATCCCATTTTTTTTTTCCTGTCTCTCAAGTTGATGAGTTGTTCAAAAAATATCCTCTTTCTATCCAGCCCCCTAAGGTCTATTTATAGAGTTTCCAAGGAGTGTAGTGTCCTCTCTTTGATAGTCTTCGGCAAGATTGAAAGCCCGCAGCAGGACTGCCAGCATCACATACCTATTCATGAGAAATACAAAAGTTGCTTCTATCCACCAGGTAATAAATGAGCAATTGTGACAAGATATCTCATGGTTTTGAAAATATCATCAAGGGAATGGAAATTGCCTAGGCAGGTTAACAGCACAACCCCTCATAATCAAGAAATTACGGTTTTTGAAAATAACAAATGATACGTTAACTAGCTTACTTAAGGGAGTAAAGTTGCAAAACTCTCTTACACTATTCTGTATTCATATTTTCAGTAAGTACAACAGACGATTTAGTAAGATCCATGAGCTTACGCTATTCTGGATTCATATTTTTCATTAACTCTTATACAATTGAGTATATGTTAAACTGATACTGAGCTGTATAAGTTTTAGAATCGGAGGCCCTTCAGTGTAGAATTCGTGAAATAACATTATTCATAACATTATCAAACAAATCGCAGAGCAGAAACTAGTGAGGACTACTAAACATCAACATGAAGCAAAATTGGACGTCCAGAATCTAGCATCTTTGAAATTCTAAGCATCCGGAGCTAAGATATCCGTGTTTCGTCAATTCTTGCACCAGGGAGGCAGGCTAGTAGAAAATGGTTCATCCAATTCTTCGTCCTACAAGAAATCTGAGCATGTTAAATACCAGTAAGATTGATACATGCGAGGTGGTGCTTGGGTTGGCGTGGCGTGTGTGATAAATATGGGGGTGTGATAAAGGAAGAGAGGCAGGGACTTCGTACAAGCATATCAAGTGCCTATGAATAACAACAGCAAAGTTGGGAATCAAGAAAAAAAAAAGGAGGAACTGACGACTTTTTCCAACAAGGAAATCAGCCCATCTTATAACATTGACACGCGACTAATTAGTTAAACGTTTAGTACTTAACTAAGCAAGTCGCTGAAGGAAATGACTTTATAGGTTCAACGGTACAGAAGAAACAGGATATATATAATTTTGTCTTACCTGGCATGTATCGCATAAAAACTCAACAGCTTTGACAAAAATATGCAACTTTCTGAATTTCAACTGAATCCATGGCCTATTAAGAATGTATAATGAATATAAGTATAATCAAGATGGTGCCATACAGATAAAACAAGGACTGCCATTGTAGAGTACTCACCGCCCCTTTGTTCGTAGAAAATTGAGGCATTCTGCAGCATCTCCCTAGCTTTTCTATCGGGTGTGCACCCAGCACATTCCATTTCCTTATAAACTCTAGGAACCTGATTAACATGTCCCACTATTGTAAGTTGAACAAAAGAACAAAATAAAGGATTTGAATGACTTCAGCATAATTCAACTCATACAACCTTCCGACCAGGACTGAAATTACATGAGAACTAATCGATTAAAAGTCTTGAGTTGATCCTTTTGGAAGAAAAAAAATTGAAATGTAGACAGGCCACACCAACTATACACTAATCTGCTGGTAAGCCAGCATAATAAGTAAAATTGGGAAGAGATGGAGGAAAGCAACTTCTACTGGAAGAGATAAAAAAAGAAGCAGCTTCAAGTGAACTAGAGATGGGAACAAATCCTCTCAAAAAACTAAATCTAACATCTAACATGTAAAAGGGAGAATGCTCTTACCCTATATCCTACTCAAAACGTGAAACCTTTACTCTGCTTTTGTAAATGGACAAACTTGTGGTCTTAAAAGTTCAAGGAAAGCACATGATCTAACTAATGTGAAGGCTATGCTTGCTAAGTCGACTAGTAAAATATGGTGGATGATCATAATACTAGCAACAAGAGTATGATGCTGTTCCAGCTGATCGCGACAGTGGATGCTTACTTTTTGCACCATGATTGCCATTTTCTTCTGATTAGTAGGAAAAATGCATATACAGAAGCCATTACAGTATGATGTGACATAGTGGCCTATAACATGCAAGGGTGACAAAGAAATTCTTCACATAGTGCTTCCACACCTATGTCATACCTAGGTACTTACGGTCCAGATTATTTCAACAGGAAACCCAATATCTAAAAGAGCTCAGAGATTAAATAAATGGCATATCGAGCTCTGTTGATATTCAGGAGAGGACCGGGTATGGGTGATATAAATCTTGCTCGGTTGACCTGAGAGCTAACACGAATGTCTAAGAAGAGGCTTATCATTGGTCATCCTTAACATGTTCCTCCTTTTCAGTCTTATCTTTTCAATTCTCTCTTTTTCTTGACCAGTTCCTTGCCCTTGGCATAGCATAGTTAAGACTGTTAGCCAAAGTGGGACTTAATGTATTTCGATAATGCAAACTTATAAAACTTATATATACGCCTAACATTGTTTTGTAGCAAAACAAAGTGGTCAATCAAAGATAAGAAGATCATGGAGCGTGCCTAGCAATATGAAGAACAAATGTCATGCCAAAGTGCAAATAGCTTAAGGAAGCAATTACGAAGACTTTCAAGACGAGACTTGTAACATCTTGTATATATTATTATAAAGATGTGTTGTTAGTCATTTTGTAACATACGAGAATGACGTGCAATTGGAAGCCTAACCGCCTAACCTAACCCTAGGAGTACTTAGATTTGGCCTAGGATTAGCCCTACACTTGTAACCTTACCCAAGCTCATTTGGATAACCTTTGTCCCATACTTTATCCTAGATACATTGACCTCAGGCAAACCGGACTTCGGTCGGAAGTCTGGATTCCCAAGAGAAAAGGAGTGAGAAAGGATATTTTCGGATTTCCATCGGAAGTCCGGTTGACCCAGTTTGACCCACAAAACAACGTCAATAAAACGGGGACAGTACACGTGGACATATTTCTGAGTTTTAGGACAAGTTAGGTTGATCTCTGACAGATCTAAACGGCTAGTTTTATGAGATGTTTTGCCGGCTATATATACTACCTTGTTCATCTTTATTACTCACTTCTTGAGAGCCATAAATTTGCCAACAATCTCATTCCATCTATATTAATTTCATCCGTTGTTAAAGAACATAACGTTTCTCTTTAGTAAAAGAGGTTGAAGTTGGCAAACTCTTCGTATCAAAGCTCGTTTTGAAGTTGACAAGCCCTGCGGATCAAAGCATGTGTTTGAAGTTGACAAGTTCTTCGCATCAAAGCTCGCGGTTGTAACTATTTTCATATAGTGGATTAAAGCCGAAGATACTTCCGAGACTGAAGCACTTCCACCGAGGATACCATGATATATTGAATGTTTGCAATGTTGACTTGGTTTCTTGTTCTTTACTTTAAATTGCCCGTAATCACTTGTTTATTGTGTTGACTTTTTATAAAACCTTATCCACCCCTCTAAGGTTGCCTTCAAAGGTCACACGAGGATAATACCTCAAGCATGAGTCCTTAAAAGGTATTAAGTGTCATATGCAGTGCTTAGGCTTCACTCAACCATGATATGTGACTATGATTTATGAACTAATGGAGATGGAAGTCAGTAAGGTTAGGATGTTAGCTAACTCTGTTTATCCTCCACTTGAGATGCAACATGGTGAGGCATACTTTCTACATGGAGGTTCGTCGTGCCATCCTTAATCAGTCTTAAAAGTCATAAAGCTTGCATTGTAGGAAGTTGCATTGTTCCAAATAGCAACCTCCATAGAGTTTTCGACCTTTCCTACCATGCCACAGCTATTGTTGCTTTCAATGAGGTTTGATTCAAGAAAGCTTAATTTAGTGGATGATATTAGCAATGAAATGCGTGTAAGCAATGTGCAAATGTTGGCCGACATGTTATTTTCACAAGGAAAATAACACATATGGGCACCATATTCATCATTTGAAAGAATATTGGCCAATATCGGGTTGGAGACTCATCGCGATATGTCGGCCGACTAGAAATAACCTAATATTGGATAATATATTTAAAAGTCGGATTTTGTTTAACTTCAAACGATTAACGGGCCACCCCTTGTGTGTCTCTTACTCTCTCTCTCTCCCCCCCTCCCTCTGTTGTGCCATAATCAAATAACCCTCCTTGGTCTTCTCCGGTCATCCCCTGTGCCCCTCCCTCCTTCCTGGTAAGTCCCCTCATCCCCCTCATCTCCTCTCTTTTTCTCCCCTCTTATCTATATGTTATCCATCTCTCTCTCTCTCTCTCTCTCTCTCTCTCTCTCTCTCTCTATATATATATATATATATATATATATATATATATATATATCGAAGGGGGGCTCGATCCAACGGTCGAGGGGCGGGCGGGGCTCCGTGTGTGCGTGTGTGTGTGTGTATATATATAAAGAAAGACACACAAAAGAAGGGCATAGGTTAGCATTTCATTAAATATCCTTGTAGACTCATTAATGCTATAGGTATTTTAGTAAATAAACTTTACTATTTTCAATTTTAAAATACATGTACATTAACTTATGTTTAGCACATTTATTCTCCCCAACTAGTAATGATAATGTATTTTAAAAGTAAAAAAAGTATAGTTTATTTACTAAAATGTCCATAGCATAATGAGTATATATGGACATTTAGTGGAAATATTTAGGGTACATTGTTAATCTATATATATTATATATATATATATATATATATATATATAGATATATATATATATAGCCAATGACCCCTAGCCTAGTGGTAGTGGTGAGGCATGCGGCCCGAGTGGTCTGGAGATCGATTTCTAGTGGGGGTGTTCGATACAAATACCATTTCCATATATATATATATATATATATATATATATATATGCAAAAGGGTAATTGTATTAATGAAATAAATGTTAGCCTCTAACTGCAAAGCCAGTTATCCGATTCTCCTTATTCCTTGCATTCAGATTTTCCTTCTTCATATCTTGAAACATTATGGTGACATCCTCTCGTAGCCTCTTATTAATAATCTGTGATGTAGCTCCTTATTCTCAAACTGCCTCCTGTTCCTTTCCAAATGCACCATACAGCTGCAAGCATAGCCTTTCTATCCAAGTAATAACACATCTTGGTTTGGAACCTATTTTAGATATCAGTGATGTCTGCATGAAGTTTACATGTTCTTCTGTGAGGTAATCTCAGTTTTAACCTGAACGTTTTCCATATGTATGTTGTATAGGAGCAGGTAAAGAAGTAAAGAATAGATGTTCCAATGTTTCCTCCTCCCTTTTGCATAAGAGACAAGTGGAAATGATTTTATCCTAAGATGTAACGCCTGACTTTGTAAGCAGCCTGTCCTATATAGCCTTGTAGAGGCAATGCACATTTCCTTGCAGCCCCCTTGTACCACACTTCTTTGTGCCAATCTAGTAATCTACCTCTGGCTGAGATATCCTGCAAACCTTGCAAGTGTGAAAGTCGAAACTGAATTCTCCTGTTGTTGAAGTTGTCCAGTAACAGTAATCCTTCTGTTTCTCTTTGTGGATAGTAATACTTCTGACCTGTTTCCCATGTTGGCTGTGACTAGTTGTTTATCTGGCCTACAATTTGCATTGGTCATAATGTACCTGACTTGTTCATTCCCTCTCAGCAAGTGGAAGCTCTCCCAGCCAAGCCTATCTATGATCCTGCCCTGAGGCATCCATGGGTCAAACCAGATACTTGTTCCCTCTTAATTAGGAATACATCTGTTGTTGAAGTTGTCCAGTAACAATAATCCTTCTGTTTCTCTTTGTGGATAGTAGTACTTCTGATCTGTTCTCCCATGTTGGCTGTGACTAGTTGTTATCTGGCCTACAATTTCCATTGGTCATAATGTACCTGACTTGTTCATTCCCTCTCGGCAAGTGGAAGCTCTCCCAGCCAAGCCTATCTATGATCCTGCCCTGAGGCATCCATGGGTCCAGATACTTGTTCCCTCTTCATTAGGAATACATCTGCTCATGTTATCCAAAGCTATAGACCTCACCCTTAATATGGCTTTGAATGAGGCTGATGCACTATTATCTACAATAATGTTCCAAAAGTTTATATTTTTGATGTATCTACTCTTAATCCACTCTGTCCATAGTGAATCAGTTGTCAAAATGTTTCAACGTAACAAAATAAAATCCATTCTTACTTGAGAAAATCTCCACTTGACCCGTAGGATGACATACTCTCAACACATAATCTCGAAGTTGTCCATTATATGGCTTGTTTCCCATAACATAAAAGAGCAAGGTGTTTTTCCAATACTCAATTGTCTCGGCGAGGTCATCCTTCGTGATTTATGCAACCTTCACCTCATCTACATCCTCGGTTCAATGTACTGGAGTTCGAGCTCAACCTCAACAGTAGCTGGAGAACATCAGCCCATGATACTTTAGCGCTAGACACTTTAATCTGGATTGGTTGGGGCTTTCTATCAAACACCTGGCCTCCTGCGTTGGATACAGGTTCCTTCTTATTCTTCGTCATGTCTGGACTTGATCTCCTCCCCGTTCCCACCCTTCCTCGATGAGACCCCATGTCTCCTTGCGCTACCATTGGGGTAAAGCGAGGTTTACTAGTTTTAGGAGCCTTAACCTCCTCCACCACTTGCCCACCACTCTCTCGAGATACCGGGACTTTGTCGCGCCGTCGCCTCTCTACCCGCCAACCAAGCACCCGCCTCATTATGGAGGTTAGCCTCGCCAACTGAGAATTTGGAGCTTTCCCTGCCCTTGTCAAGCAATCTCTGTTGATCTCTCCTCCTCTCTCCATCGGAGAACTATACAGAGCCACGTATCTTAGTTGTTAGTTAGATTTAGGACACTTAGAACATGACTATTGCATAGAGGGAGGGAACAATAGCCTATATTCTCAGTACCAGCATGCAAAGTTCTCTCCTGTCAACAGCTTATTATAGTAGGCCAGGCAAGCCGAAGATCTTGACCTTGGGTGGTGCTCGAGAAAACCAAAGACTAGGGATAAAGAGGCACCTTTGGGCCGCAGCGTCAAGTGCCAGATGAAGGGATCTTACTAAGAACACAAGAGGAACTACAAGACCAGAGGAGACAGGGACCTGGCTGAGGAGATCAGAGATACCAGCTAGCTAAACTTGCCTTTTGAATTTGAGTGCCAGACACCAGTTGGATCCATCACACTCCACCAAAAGAAACCATTTGGTTTGGAGAAGAGTTGGAAAACAGGCACAAAAGTCGAGGTAAGTGGCTGATTACAATCAAATGGATAAGCAAGAAACAAACTGTAAACCTATTGAAGCGTATGACCCTAATATGTGCCTGGAAAAGAGAGGCAGCCTGAGGAAGCTCCACAGAAAGGGGATATGCTTCTGCTAAGGCCTTCCCAAAGGTCGATGACGAACTTGGCCTGTGCATGCGTTATCACCTTGGAAGAGTTTCTAGTAGTCATGGAATATCATCAGTTTTCCAAATTAACCAAGTGGGAAAATGGTACAAATACAGGAGGTATGCGGAGCAATATGTTTGAACTCCATGAAGTTCTAATAAGTTGGTAGGCCCGTTAAACAGTGCTGGTTTGAAGTAATATACTCTTATTAGAAAGCCTAGGTTGTATTGCCTATTAACCCTTCTGAACAAACATGTGAAAAGTAGCATTCCTATTGAATTAGTTGACCTATGATATATCATATATGTATACAGTGTCTGCAACAAGGTTTGCATATTTGGTATCTGACCATTCGTATGAGTATCGGGATCGGCAGCATCGCACTGTCGGCGATTTCGGATCGGAGTGTCGGATGTTTTGGTACCGGAAAACAAATAATTATTAATAAATCATTAAAAATTTAGATTTTTTTTTACACATTTAGGCATAATTTTAAGTATTTTCTATGACCTTTCTTAGTAGTTTTGAAATTAAATGAAATAATAGTCACCATTGTTGATTGGTTTTACCTTCGATAATAAGTTTTTTCATTTACATGCTTTTACACCTACTAATTGGTCTTTTTCGTTCAATTTTCTCCAACGAATTGACTGGAAAAAAGACCCCCAATGTCAGTATCAGTCAGTATATCGGTCGATACTGCAAACTATAACTCTGCAACACTGCGTGACTAACACAAAAAGGATGACACCCACCAACATCTAATACCAACCCCCCAACCCCACCCCACCCCACCCCACACACAACCCGGCGTATCTTTTATGCAAGAACCATAAACTTTGAAGAATCCATGTATCACTTGTAGGGATGTAAGTGAGTCCGGTACAAGTTGGAGGTTTAAACCTCCACCTCCACCTAGGTATCCACATAAACACACAGTAAAGTGCTAAGAAATGTTTGTTTTAACTAATAGAAATTTACATAGGAATCAGGTATGGAGGTGGAGGTGGACATGAAGCCGGAGTTTGATATGTCCCTGTCTCCAGCTCCGACTCTGACAAGGATGTTGGATCATACCTCCATATCAACCTCCATTAAATTTGCCTTCAAATTTGTCCCAAGTCAGGTGTGGCAAGTAGAAGCTCCACCAAAACCAACTCTGTTTGCATCTCTCATCAGTTGACAATGTTTGTCTCCTTGAGCTTGCGAATCCCATAAGCACGTAGGAATCCAAGACTCCAAATCCGAGTTGAAGATACATTAAGAAACCAGGTTTAAAGACAACTTTTGAAAGCACGCAAGTCTTAGCCTTATCCTTAAATTATGACCGTGAACACAAGATTAATTAGATTAATATGTTTGCTCACACAAAGTCATAAAGCACAGTTCAGTGCTGGAAAGAAAAGATGGTTTCCATTAGCGACATGGAGCATAAAAGTTCAAAATCAACAAAGGAACTAGGCTTAGGACATCCAGAATCTATGATGAAGTTAGAAAATACTAAAGTTCTGTTTGCAAAATACAAGGGAAGAGATTCCAGTTTTCGTTATTAGTTGCTTCTAAACGTTTTTTGGCTGGTGCATGATAGTATGTTAAACTAGTGCAGCTAAAAATGAACCTAGTTTCAGGAGCCGAATGGGTTTCCTTCTGCCAAATCCACTTTAAGACTCTTAACAAGTCGTTACAAGCAATAAATGTATTTCTTTAAACAAATATTGAAAACTAAGGAGCATGTCACAATGAACTAAAACAAATTATTATCGTCATGTATATAAGGGAAGGCAAAAGGGATATACGCAAATAAGCTGACCTGGTCATATTTTTTCCCTGATGAATGCCTTCATAAGAGTACTGTAAGTAACCACATCTGGACTAATACCCTTCGTCACAGACAATGATACAAGTGTTGTCAGTAATCAGAAAGACGAAATGAGAATAGGCAAAAGAAGAAACTTTTAAGTGGATAGTGAAGGCTAACTCTAATATGGAGAAATTACACTTACAATTTCCTTCATATGTTCGAAAACAGCAATTGCTTCTGAATCTCTTCCAGCAATAGCGAACGCATTGATCAACAAGTTCAGCATTACAAGATTCGGTTCAATTCCTTCTGCTTCCATCAGCCGAAGAACATTTACAGTTTGTTCGCACAACCCCTAAAAACTGGCAGACAATTAGCAAATAAGGAACTGACACATCTCATACTCGTAGTTATCAGCGAGTTCATGCACGAGCAACCGAAAAAGTAGTTACTAAAACATCTGCACGCACCTGCTGTGCATAAGCATTGGCAAGTACGCAAAACACACGAGCCGAGAGCTCCAAACCATCTGCTTTGAGAGCAGCCACACACTCGTCGGCATCACGAAACATCCCGTACTGCCCATATATGTCCACCAGGACAGCATAGATAGCCCCGCTCTTCCGAAGGCCTCTAGACTTCATCCCCTCGAATATCTCCCTGATCTCGGCCCACCTCCCCTGCTCCCCCAGCCGACTGATGACGGTGACGAAGACCTTAGGATCGGGGTACAACCCGTCCTCCTGCATCTCCATCAAGAAGCCGATGGCCCGTCTCAGATCGCCCGCCTTGGAATGCCACCGGATCAGGGAGTTCCACGTCGCGATGTCCGGCCTCAGGCCCTCCCTCCGCATGTTCTCGAACGCCCTCGCGGCCTCGTCCATCTGGCCGTACTTCCCGAAGGTGTCGATGATGCCGTTGTAGATCCTGGTGTCGGGGGCGACCCCGGCCTCCCGCATCTCCCTCACCAGGCCCACGGCCTTCTTCCACATGCCGTTGTCCCTGTAGAGTCCGATGATTCTGCTGTAGACGGAGGTGTCCAGCCGGATTCCCCTGTGCGTCATTTCGCCGAGCACCCCAGGTGTCGTCGAGCCTGCCGGCGCGGGCGTAGGAGTCGAGGAGGAGCATGTAGGTGCGCCGGTCCCTGCCCACGCCTTCCCGGCCCATCTCGAGCAGCAGCCTGTCGGCGAGCGCAAGCTGGCCCTTGCTGAGGAAGGCTCCGAGGAGGGCGTTGTAGTGGTCCGTGGAGGGCGGAGGCCGGAGCACTTGATCTCGCGGAAGAGGGCGTCGGCCTCGAGGGTCCTGCCGAGGGCGCCGAGGGAGCGGAGGAGGGAGGCGTAGGAGGAGAGGGCGGCGCGCTTGCCGGAGGCTTCCATCCGGGAGAGGAGGGCTAGGGATTTGTCGGGGCGGCCTCTGCTGCAGTGGGTCTGGATGAGCTTGTTGTATGATTCCCATGACACCTCCTCCTCCGTTGCTGCTGCTGCTCCTTTGCCGGTGGGTTTTGTGGCGGTTGGGGGAATTTTGGGGATTTTGAGAATTGGGGGAGGAGTGAAGAAGAGGGAAGCTGATTTTGGCGGGAAGGGGATGATGGAGTGAGACATCAGTGATTGAGCGCACTGTAGAGGAAGGAGAAAGAGAAGGCGCCGCCTGTCTGGAAATAGGCCCAGGAAGGTGATGGTGGTGGTTTCGATGAGGTGTCGGACACGGCTTGGACACGGTGACGATGTCAGCAGAGCAGGACACGAAGAGGAAAAATTGAGCGTTAAAAACAGCACTGCTGCTGTTATGTTCTGGGGAAAGAGCAGTCGGGTCGGGTTTAGGTCAGCAGTTTCGGGCACACATAGGATCCACGAACCACTAGCAGCATCGGCCTTCGGCCTGCGGGCTCACGTGTGGTCCGGTCTACGACAGGCCTGCAGCAATTTATTTGCAGAATTTATTTCCGCTGGGCTACGTCGCCCGCGGCCCAGCGCTGGAAATGGCTGCGTGATTCAAAGAGGTTCCGGGTGAACCAGGTTGAAGGGTTGGCCAGTAATATCAACTCAAGAAGTAGACATCTATGTCACTTTTGTTGCTTGTTCCAATTTATTCATGTTGAGAAATTGGTATAAAACCAAACAACGAACAAACAACAATATCACAATCCTCATTCTATATTTATAATAACAAAACTAACTCACCGGTCACACAACTCTCATCATGCAAAACAAAGTAACCCAAGTCGCACAACCCTCACATACTACCGTTTAGTTTTAGGGTCTCATATAATAATTAAAATCTAAATTTAGTCTCTATTTTGGACGGTCGGCCCAAGTTACCATTAAGGCGAGACACAAATTCTATTATGGATAATATGGAGATCTAAACTCAAATTTTCAACATTAGAGGATACCCTAAACTAACAAACAACCCTAATCCAAATTATAAGTATCCCACTCTCTTATTCTTCTCTGCATATATAAAAACTAATCTCTCTCTCTCTCTCTCTCTCTCTCTCTCTCTATAACCTACAATGGCACCTCTCTATTCCTCTCTCTTTTGTTTTCTTCATCAACCTCCTTCTCCTTAGTTCTCATTTATCATCCTCATCCCCTCATCAACCTCTATTCAGAAACATTCCAACCCAAAGCTCTCTGCCACCACCTTGTAGGTAGGGCCAAACCAGGGCAAAGACAAACAAGCCCACGGGCTTGGGCAACCCCATATTCCTGGGGCAAACCTCCTCACCCCCCCCCCCCCCCCCCCGGGGAAACAAGTAGAAAGTCAACATGGCAGTAGGCACGCTCAGCACTCCCTCTACCAACAAAAACCATAAAGCAAAGAGTTTGTTGTTGTGCACCAACAAAAACCAGCTACACTCGGAAGTGAGAAATCGAGTGCTCTTTCCCTTTCTCTCCCCCTATTATTGAGTTCTCTTTGCTCATTGGATCTTCAAAACAATTTGGGATCTCCCGGAAACTCGAAATCAACGAGATACATTTGTTTTTTGGAGTACTGACACTCTAAAATCTCTACAAAAATTTAGGTTTCGAATTACTTCAAATAAATTACATAATATAAAAACTAACCTCAATATGGTTCAAAAAATGGGGGTACACACTGTTGGCCTAAACAATCAATGACTAACTTGATTTTGATATTCGACACACACGAACTAGATATGACTTGATGCAATGCAACACATGGACGCACCACATTAAAATTGGACATCAAGCTCAAAGAATACTTTGCAATTTACTTTCAGGAGATGACATACTGGTCATCGCGTTTTCACATTATTTAGGTATTTTTTATTTGTTTTATAGGATCAATTGTACGTTGGATCGCAATTGGAACTAGGAAGCCAAACCTAATCCCAACCACATCCTAATCAACCAAACAAACCTAATCCAATCCTACTAAATATTCTGGCTAAGAAGAAGTCGAACTCGGGCAGAGTTCAGTCCCCGAACTCGAGTCGAATTCGGTCCCTCTGACCCAGTTCGCAAATTTGATCGTTCCCTCACGAAGAACTGGTCTCCAACGTTTGAAATTCAGAACGTTAGATAGACCGACTTCAAGCTGAATTCGGTTCCCAACGCCCATTTTGAAAAACTATAAATAGGCATTGAGTTATACACTAAAACTCACTCATTCACTTGCAAACCCATTGCATTCAGAGCTACTCAATCTTCCACTCCCCAAGATCAACTAACAGGCCTTCTAGTGCCAAGTCACGGTTCGATTAGAATTATGTTCCAAGCGAAAAAGTTTCGCTTGATATAGCCCTTCTTGTCACAATAGTAGCACTCGGAGTTCTTGTACCAACCATTGGACTTGTCTTTGCTCTTGTCTCTGCCACCGCCCACACCTTTGCTTTAACTCTATCAATACGACTTTTCTGAAACAAGTGCCTCTGAATAGGATGAAGAAGACGTGCTCTGAGATTTTCTCTACATATTTTCATTTAGTAGCCCGCTCTTGGCGAACTCCAGACTAACCACGCTATAAGGAGTAGAAGCGATAATGGACACTCATACGATCTCCCACAAGTCTGACAGAGTACACAACAACTATATATTGTTGGGAAGAAACGCGGAAACCTTTCCCCAAACCGGAGAGTACCTGCGAGAGGACCGAGCAATACAACGCACGAACCCAAAACACAATCACACAAAAACAATCCACGCAGACACAGAGAATTTTTGACGTGGAAACCCTTGCGGGAAAAACCACGGGACGATCGGAGTCCAACCCTGAGAAGCCTCCACTAATGGAATAGAAGAATTACACCCTCTACAAACTCCTCCCGATCCAAATCGGATCCCCACAACACTCAGAGATAAGAACAATGATTACAAGGCTACGAAGAGCGAGAACGACGAGTAGAGATTACCCGAACACGATCTCCTTCGAACAGCGACCTTCAATCCTCCGTCTTCTTCTCCGAAGTTGTAATGGCACTCTTGCCTCCTTCTCTCTCAAACTTGTGTTATGTTGCGCTTATACGATAATGAATTAGGGTTGAGAAAACTCAATATATCTCCCTAATCCCGCAACCAACCTGGACCGTTGGATTAGATCCAATGATGAAAACTCATCCAGAAATCCGCTTCAGCCCCCCGACACACAGAGTTCGGCCAGAACTCTGTGTGGGGCAACCAGCACTGGGTGGCCAAACCCTGGAACGGCCAGACCGAGTTCGGCCAGAACTCGGCCTGGGACCGAGTTCGGCCCGAACTCGACAGACTTGGTCCAGAACCCCCTTTGGGGCAGCAGCAGCAGTAACAACTACTTCCGAGCTTCTCCGACATCGGACGGCGCTCGTCGCACTCCGGGATCTTCTCCACATAGGTTGGGAACCCCCCCACTCCAACATATATAGCCCCTAAAATTCGTTATCGTACTTGACTCTTGTCAAGGGTAGCTGGTCAACCACGCCATTGAACTCACTCAAGTGATCCGTGATAGACATATCATCTTTCAATTGCAGACCCATCATCGTTCGAATCAGGAACATCTTGTTTATCATGGTCTTCTTTACGTACAAATATTCCAACTTCTCCCAAACTGTCTTTGCATGTTCTATATTGGCAACGTGATTATACATGTTTTCGTCAATGAATTGACATATGTACCCACACACCTGTATGTAGAACCCTAGAGGGGTGAATAGGGTGATAAAATAAAATTACTAACAATTAAAAGCTATTTTAATGAAAGTAGTAAATGAGAGAGAATATCAACACTCGATGTATCATGGTATCCTCCCAAGGGGAACTCCAGTCTCGGAACTCTCTCCGGCTTTAATCCACTATTTGAGTAAATAGTTACACACGAGCTTGGATCCGAAGAACTCGCCAACTTCAACACGAGTTTGGATCCGAAGAACTCTCCAACTTCTTACACACGAGTTTTCTTACGAAGGCTCGCCAACTTCAAAACTAAAAGAAAAATGAAAAGTGCTTATGATCTTCTTTCACAATAGAAGACCTACAACACTTAAATACTCTAGCACTTTTTGATTTGGTGACAAATGAGGGCTTGAGAGTAATGGTGAAGCTGTCTTGGTGGTTGAAAATTTAAAGCTTTTGAAAGGATGAGTTTTTATGAAGAGAGAGGAATCCTTTTTATACAAATCCAAAGTCATAAAGTGCATTCAGCCGTCAACCGGATTATCCGTCGGATTTCAGCAGAAATCCGTCGGATTATTCGTTCAACTACAACGGCTAGAAATCGAGCCGTTGGATGCATTAAATGCTGCTATCAGATGCCGTTGGATTTGAAATTGAAAGATGCCAGCAAGACAAGCGGATTATCCGTCAGATTTCAGCGGAAGTCCGATGGATTATCCGAACTCAGTGCTCACAAAGCTGCTGGAATTGATCGGATTATCCGTCGGATTTCAGCGAAAATCCGGCGGATTATCCGAACTTTGTGCTCACTAGCTTGCTGGAAATGATCGAATTATCCGTCGGATTTCCGCGAACATCCGTCGGATGATCCGAACTTTTGCTCACAGACTTGTTGTTTGATGATCCGGCGGATTGTACCGAAAATCCGTCGAATTTTCCGTCTCTTTATAAAAACGAATTTCACCATTACAATAAAATTTGTCATCTAACGAAAGTGCGTACACAGTCTCCTAGACACTTACAGACTCTTGAGAAGACACGATACAGATCTGAGTATATGGCTTTTCGCGTCTTCTTCTGAATGTCTTTAAGAAATGTCTTTAACGGAGTAAGATGACTTTTCTCCATAGTCTTGATAGGCATCATGGAATATGTATGGAGATGAACTTTCTTCTAATCTTGTCTTTTAATAGGTACCTATGGAAGATATGGACTAAAGATGTACAAGGGTTAATTAAGAGCAATATATCAAAATCGACGTGCCAACACTGTATGTGCTCGAAATCCAGTCATCTTCGGATTTATCACTGGACTTCTCGGAAGCAAATACCAAAAGATGCAGCTTCTTGACAAATAACAAATCCTCCATCTTGCTCAGCTAATAGTGATAATTGGAACCGTTTAGGTTTACCATGCACACCAGCTCCGTGTCTCTCTCTTTTCCTTGGTTTGATTGTCAACTATGACACCAACCAATAGTTCTGATACCACGTATTGAAACCGAAACACGAAAAGCGTTCCCCATACCAAGAAGCCTTCGAGAGAATCGAGCAATAACAACACAAAACCAAATGCCAAAAACACAAAAATTCAAATAACAAACCATAATTTTTTAAGGTGGAAAACCCTTACAAAAAAAATACGAGAAGATTGGAGTCCAACCTTGAAAAGCCTCTACTAATGAAATAATAGAATATTACACCCTCTACAAGTTCCTTACCGATCCAACACAGAACGAAGATGACGAAAAATAGAATTATCCGATCAATCCTTTCGAAAATGTCGTAGATCGATCTCTCATTTATCCTCCCAATGTTGCAAAGCGCTCTTGTCACATTTTTCTTCTCTGTTTCTTAAATATTAGGGTTAGGAGAAACCTAATAAGCCCCATCAATCCCGCCATTCATGTGGACCGTACGATACAACGGTGTATAAAACATCCCAAATTTTACATCAGCTCGTCGCACTGAAGTCAGCTTAGTCGGTGTTTGCCAGTAAATTGAAACAACAACCTTCTAGATCCCCTGGGCCGAACTCGGACCAAACTCAGGTCGGTGACCGAGTCCCCCTTCCTCTGGGACAGCATGATGATTTGTAGCTCCGTAAGCTTCTTCGTTTTTCTCGAATGACCCTCGTCGTCTCCCCGAGTTTCTCCGACATCCGAATGACGTTCGTCGCACTCCAAGATGTTACTCTACATAGATTGAAAATCCAACCCACTCGAAAATAGTGATCAGAGTTTCTTCAATTTGTTCGAGTCCATAAACAATGCTCAAGTCCACTAGAAACATCTCAAAATGACGTAAGAAATATTTTCAATGATTGAAAGTTTGAAGTACAATGAGACATCCATGCTTTAAAATATGAAAATAAACTCATCCCTAAATATAAAAAAAAGGTCATGATCATTAATGAACTTATTTAATTATATCTAAAAAAAAAACTAACTAGATGAGCCTATCTATCTATAGGAAACAAACCATCTATGGCATATCAAGCAGTAGATGTGCCACATCAAATGGTGTAGAAAGACGTTTTGTGACTATATAGTGCAGTGCTCCAATGTAGTAATTTTGCAAATGTTGAGAACTCTTGGGAACAATAGGTAGGGATGAAGCAGCTTGAGTGGGGACCCCTAACAAAAATATAGGTTGGTATTTATGACTCCATCACTGACCCCCGTGCGAGAGTCTCCCATCCAACTCACCCTTACAGACTCCCCCACATCCAAATAGACATTCATCCCATCATCTCCATGGTCCCTCCTATCCAACCTGTTTATTAAGGGACAACCCCAGGTTGGCATCCGTGCATGCATGCATGCATGCACACTAAACGACAAATAAAATGCCGACCCTTTTTTCTTCTCACTTATTAGAAACCGAAAATCGAACCAAATCGGACCGGACTCAACCGAACTGAAATATGACCCCTAGTTCAATTTTTTTGTTACAGGAATTTAAGTTTTTCTTTGGAGATTTAAAATTTTAAAATATTAGTTCATTTTTTGTTATTGGTCCGAATAACCGAACCGATAGAAAGTCGATTTAAATTCAATAATTTATCAAATTATTCTTAATTTATATATGCTAATGTTTTTGCTAACTCTATCTAAGGCCTCGTTTGGTTCGCAGAATCTTCCGGTTGGAAAAGGAAAGTAATTACTTTTCTATGTTTGGGTGTCCAAGGAATTGAGGAGGAAAGGAAAGTGATTCCCAATGAAAGAAAAATTAGGAAGAAAAGTGATTCCATCCATCCAAGCAAGGAATCATTTTTCCACATTGAAGTATTCACTTTCCTTTCCAAATTCCTTGGCATTGCCAAACATCGGAAAGGAAAATTAATGGGAATTAAAGTTTCCCAAAGGAAGGAAATGACGAGGAATTGATTTCATTTCCCTTCCATTCCGCGAACCAAACGAGGCCTAAATGTACTCTTCTTCTATTCTCTATTGGTACTTGTTGCCGCTTCTTTGAGCGCGCTCTCTATTTTCAATTTATTTATACTAACATTTTTCACCCTCTATAATTATAATAATTCATAAATGCAACAATGTCAGATTCTTTTTTAAGATTTGTTATTTAAATTGGCTCATTTGCTAAAATGTGAAGGTCCGATCCGTTGGCCCATAAAATCGAATCGATCGAAAATCGAACATAATTAATTTGGTTCAATTTGGTTCGATTTTTTATGAAAGCGGTTCGATTTTCGGTTTTGTGAATACGAGTTACGTTATTTCAATTTTTATATAGAAAAATGTTATTTATTCCTCCAAAATATCCTTCCTTATGTTGTAGCTTAAGTATCGTCTGATATTGCAGCTGACAAGACAAAATTTAAAATTAAAATTAATATTAAAATAAAATTAATATTAATATTAACATCAAAGGCTAAATTTAAAATTATAATTAAAAAAAACTAAAATAAAATAAAAAATAAAAATAGATAATTAATATTTTATGTTAGAATTTGCCAGACTATCACATAAAGAAAAATAGTTTGAAGGAATATTTTGTAGTTACAAATAACATTACTCTTTTATATATTCGGTTGGATTGGAACACAATCAAACCGATTGCTCACCCTTGGCCTCTCTTTATATATAGAGCCCCCACCACCATCCCTTCACATAAACTTGCTCAATCGGCAGCCAGCCAACAATCACAATCATCGCAAAATTATGGGCATCTGCAGCTCGTGCGACGCAACCGCGGCCGCGAAGCTGACAGCGAAGGTGGTCTTGCCCGACGGGAGGCTCCAGGAGTTCGACCGGCCGGTCAGCGTCTCGAAGCTGGTCCAGGGAGAGCCCACGTGCTTCGTCTGCAACGCCGACGACATGGAGTTCGACGAGCTCGTGGCCGAGCTCGACCACGAGGAGGAGCTGCAGCCGGGACAGCTGTACTTCCTCCTTCCCTCGCGCATGCTGACGAGGACGCTGGACGCCGCTGAGATGGCGGCTCTCGCCATCAGAGCCAGCTCGGCCCTGGCGAGTGCCACGTCGTTGGCTCCGCTCCAGTTCCCAGCGGCGGCGGAGCAGAGGACGAGAAGGACGCACCGTACCCGTACGAGGAGGACACGTGGCAAGGGGCGTAGGTTGACGTCGGGGATGAGTCCCATTCTAGAATAGGAAACCACGAGTACTTCTGCCCACCTTTTTTGAGGTTTGCTTCCTCTCGTAGCTATAGGCGGTCAACAACGAGTGATGGATTTTAAGTGTGGTGATCTATCAATGAAAAAGTTGTTGATGGTCTCTGTACCCTGATTAACAATTCGGCAAACGAAAAAGAATCAGAATGACAAAAGTACGAACATAAATCGATACATTTCAAATAAAATATGTTAAAAAAATAAATCAAATATTTAACAAATAAAAATATTGAGGTTAAAAATTTTATACTTTTAAACATGTTATTAAATTTGATTAATTAAATATATTCAACCATATTTTTTCCTCCAAACTTTTAATTTATACGAAACTCGTTATCTTTCAAAATTATTCAAGTATATATTATTTCTGGAAGATAAATTTTTTTTGCTTATAATACGAGTTTTATTCGGGTAATTGCTAATAAGGGTCTATGGTGCTTGTGTGTGTGGTGGACTGTGGAGGGGAGGACAAATTAAATAATTTAAGATAAAAATATAAAATAAAATAATCTAAGAAAAAGAAAAATGAGAAAGCAATCTTTAGTTCATATTAGATGTGTCTTCAGCACTTCTACAAACAGGACAGCCTAGTGGGCGTCCCAACTTCCCACAGAAATCTACACGGACCTGTGTTGAAATTTTCCGATCATGTATCAAACTCGTCCAAGCTTAAGGACACATACGTCCATTTTTTTATTTTTCTTGAAATTGGTCATGTCTTGAAAGTTTCTGATCTGGTATCAATTCCGTCAAGCTTAAGAACTTATAATTATGCGTCCATGTATAAATTTTTTATTTGATAATTTCCACTGCCCTACTTATTCGGACCTAGTAATTGTTTCAAACGTCTCCCACTGAAATCCCCACCCACACCCACACACACACACACACTCTCCCACTGAAATCCCCACCCACCCACCCACCCCCCCCCCACACACACACAACCACACACAACACACACACACATATATATACTCGAAAAAGATAAATATCATAATAAAGCAATGATTATAACTATAATCTATCATAATTACAAAAAATATATATATATGCCAATGACCCCTAGCTTAGTGGAAGTGGTGAGACATGCGGCCAGAGTGGTCAGGAGTTCGAATCCCAGTATGAACGATTCCGGAAACAAATTAACCTTTCTTCATATATATTATATATATATATATATATATATATATATATATATTTTTTTTTTTTTTTTTGAAGAAGGTTATTTTATTAGAAAAAGAAATTGGCAAAGTACAATCTCATGCGGTCCTGAGGACTCCGCCTGTCAACTACTGTCTGTACATCAAATTCAATGTTATGTATCAAGCATATCGTCCGTGTAGATAGTTCCATATCGTCCGTGTAGATAGTTCCTCGAAAATGCGGTTGTTCCGCTCTCTCATATGTGCCATACGGCAGCTGCCAGTCGGATACGCGCTTCATTAAACCATCGAGCTCCCTTCCCTCTCGCACTATGAATCTCCTCCATAAATATGAGCCAGCTGTCGTCGTTGTCGTTGCCAGATCTCCCAAGCAAAAGTGCACTGGAAGAATATATGATCCATAGTTTCATCCTGTTGTCGACAAAGGACGCATCCTCGACTACTGGTCTGTATCCCGAATCTTGCAAGCCTATCCAGCGTTAGCAGTCGACCCATTACGAATTTGTACATGCAGTATTGCATCTTGCTTGCGCAACCGCTGTACCATATGACTCTGTCCATGGTGTCTTGGGCTGAACAGTTCGGATAGATTCATACGCCCCACTCTGGTTGAACTCGCCAGTGGGCGAGTCGTCCCAACTCCACGTGTCCGCTGCCAGAGTTGCGTCGATTTTCACGCGTTGAATTTCGCTGGCTAGTAGACGATATATATATATATAATATATATATATATATATATATATATATATTCTTTTTTTTGTGTATCCGGACAACCCACACAATTCCGTAACCACTGCCATCCAGTCGAGTTGGTGCGGACTCGATCCCGGGTCTCCCAGCCGAGAGCACCCCCCTCCCCTCCCTACTTGTGCTACGAGCGCCGAATATATATATATATATATATATATATATATATATATATATATATATATATATATATATATATATATATATATATATATATATATATTCTTTATATATATATATATATATATATATATATATATATATATACTTGAAAGAAGATAATTGTGGCGAATTCTCCCACCGAAAACCGATCTCCTGACCACTCTGGCCGCATGCATCTCTTTTAACCACTAGGCTAGAGATCATTTGCATATTATATATATATATATATATATATATATATATATATATATATATATATTATATATGAACCAGGTAAATTGTTTCTGGAATCGCTCCTACTGGGATTCGAACTCCTGACCACTCGGACCGCATGCATCTCTCTTAACCACTAGCAGGCTATGAGGCATTACATTATATATATATATATATATTAATATATATAATATATTATATATAATATATATATAATATATATATAGAGAGAGAGAGAACTTGTAATTTCAAATTATATTAAAAATATTCTAATATTTTTTTGTATACTTTATTAATACTATTATTGATTTTTTTAATACGTGCAACGCACGTGAACGTGACTAATTATAAATAAAAGATTTCTAAAATATGTAAAATACTTAATAACATGTGAGAAGTGAGATTTAAACTTGTAACCTCTAAATTGAAAACCCAAAGCATTACCACTTAGGCTAGCTTATTCTTTGCATATTAGAGAGTCAAACTTATATATATTTTAAACTTATAAAAAAAGTTCTGTTGTGTGGACAATTAGCTCAACCTCTCAATGTATATCAATATATCTCAAAATGTGTCTCTACAAGCCATCCCAACCTCTCTTTATATAGGGAGAGAGAGGTTGGGAGTTACAAAGTGAAAAGTCACTTGGGAGTTACAAAGGTGACGAGTCACTTGGGAACATAAAGGATTACCATGAGTTACAACACTCCCCTTGGCTCTTCACAAACTCTGCTTGTAAACACCTCTGAGCTTCTTTATCTGTTTGTAGCTTGCTGATTCAAATTTGACCATCTACTTGTGCCTCGTCAAAAACCTTGCCAAAGAAAACCCAGTGGAAAAAACTTTGGTCGAAGGACAAAAAGAGTACACACAGGTCAGTGTGATGGGGGGAAACTAACCATTGCAAAGGTGCCTCGTCAAAACCTTGTCAGGAAAAGCCCAGTGGGAAAAAACCGCTGATCGAAGGACAAATGAGTACACGATGGTTTAGAAGTATACAACTGGCCTACTCCCCCTGATCATAATAATCCTTAGTGAATAAGGGATTTGAACTGTGTCTCGTTAAAAAACCTTGCCAAGGAAAACCCAATGAAAAAAAACTTGGTCTAAGGGAAAAAGAGTACATAAGCATACATCAGGATGCTCCCCTTTTCACTCGCACTCGACAGGGCACGGAATATACGCACAACAGGGCGTTTGGAGGTACTCGTTGGGGCACTCCCCCTCACATACACAACAGGGTGCAGGAAACATGTTTCACTTAGGCTAGCTCTGAAAGTTTCCTAAGTCCAATTGCTCTGATATGTTTCTGGAACAAGTGTTTCGGCAGTGACTTGGTGAACAAGTCTGCACGGTTATTCTCCGATCCAATGTGTTGCACTTCAATCTTCTGAAGCGCTTGTTGTTCATGTGTAAAGAACAACTTGGACGATATGTGCTTGGTAGCATCCCCTTTAATGTAACCATGTTTCGCTTGATCAATAACAGCGGTATTGTCCTCATAGACGACAACAGGTTCATCTGGGTCATATGGAAGATCACATGTACTTCGAATATGGCCAAAAATAGCTCGAAGCCATACACACTCTCTAGTCTCATAGAGCGCGAGTAGCTCAGGTGTTGAAGTAGCCACTAAGGCCTGTTTACGAGACCTCCAAGAAATCGTCGTATTTCCAATGGGAAAGACATAACCAGATTGGGAACGCCCCTTGTGCGGATCAGATAAGTGTCCCGCATCGGCGTAGCCAACAAGGGTCGCGTTGCTTCGAGTGCCAAGAGCGTTGGACTCACTCAAAACCGCGTAGGGATAGAATAAGCCCAAGTCCGTAGTACCCTTAAGGTAGCGAAAAATGTGTTTTATGCCATTCCAATTGCGGCGTGTTGGGGCGGTGCTGTGTCGAGCTAGACAATTCACAGCAAACGAGATGTCCGATCTAGTCCATTGGGCCAAGTACAATAAAGCGCCTATTGCACCCAGATATGTTACGCCCCAGAACCAGAATACTGGAGAGCGGGGGCTGACATAGCCAGCTACGTAATCCTAAAGTACGTTAATACTCTGAAATCACGTATAAGCTGTCAAGACATGGGGGTTACTCTACAAGCCATCAGTCAATCCTATGGTTTAACAATCCTAGGTATCTCAATCACAGGCAATTATACAAGAGCAAGAGTACGATCATCATACATACAATAGTAAGGCATCCCGAACCATATATACATGAATGATCATGTTAGCACCCTGAAATTCGGGTTGATTTTTTTTCATTTTATTTATTTTCTGATTGTTTGGTTTCATTAAATATTTCATTCTATTTATTTATCTGTTAGTGTACTTTCATGCCATTGATATTGGAGTATCAGGGATGTTCAACTCTGGAAATCCTCTTCACGAGTTTTGGAGTGGACACGATTACCTTCATGACGGTATATAGTGTCCCATCCAAACTTGTTCCTTTGTGCCCCTTTTTTTTCGCTGAACTTCGGGTCGAATTAGACCGTTCGATCAGTAATTGATTTTCCCACTCTTTTCCTTGATCATTTTCAGCGCGTTACCATGACATTTAAATTGGGAGCGCCAGACCAGTCATTCCTTGAAACCAACTCCTCATTGATGATCTACTCGAGACGCTCGTCACCCATGACCTTCGTTTCCCACTCATTCATGTCATTTTGGGCTCCATTTGATTCGCACAACTTTTCGACGCGTGACCCGATTTTATTTCACGCCACGGCGTCACATTCATTTTCCAACTTGATTTGTGGGTCCCCTGTCGACCAAAACCTGTCAGCCCCAACTATGGACATGGCCCACTTTGAGCCTACTATCCGTCCGCCACTTGTGTCCCATTATTTGGAATCCCCATGTGCTACTTATTTACACATGATCATCAACGTCTAATTATAATTCTTTTTGCACGATGTCCGATTTTCGTCCAATCCGGCTCCACCGAGTCCAGTCCAACTCCATGATTTTCTCCATCATGACACCCTCAACTTTCTTGTCCAAAATATCAAGTAACCATTTTGCCTATTTTTATATTGATAGAAATTTTCTATTGATTTTTATTCCAAGGAATGACCAATTGTTCTAATATTAACTCTAGCCTTTGGATCATCCTAAACAAATCACCACCCTTCATTTTCCAACTCCCCTCACATTCACAGCCAATCTATTGTGCCGGCCCTAAATTCTAGGGGAGCAACACTCTCTCTCTCCCATTAGTTATTATTACATTTCATCTCTTTCTCTCTCTCACTTGTAATATTTTTTTCCAACAAACTCTAAACACTACCATCAACATCTCCCCTCCATGCACAGCTCCTTCCCCGACCATGGCAGCCCGACGACCTCCCTCTCTCCTGGCCGGACCACCTCCCTGGCCTGGCCGTCGGCCTCCCCCACCTCGGTTTCCTCCTCCACTTCATCCGCCAACACCACCACCCTCACCACAGCCGGCCGACCACCACTCTAACCACCATTGCACCGTCATCACTGCCACCCAGAGCATCCATCCCGCAGCCGTGCGTCGTGCCGCCGCCCCACCGCGCGAGTGGCCGTCCCCGACGTGCCCTCGCTGGCGAGATGGTCGCGCGCGCAGGCGCGTCGGACAGCAGCTGCAGCGCACCTCTTCACGCGCGCGAGCGGCGCTGCCGCGCCGTCGCCGGCCGCCCACCGGCGATGCCGACCCCCTCCGTGGGTGGCTCTCCTCCGGGCGCACCCCAGGTTGTCGCCCCCTGGCGGCCAACGTCCTCCGGGACGCGCCGTCGAGGCGATTCGTGCGTTTTGCACGACGTCCCGTCGTGACGAGCTCGAAAACGATGCTGAAATCGCGCCCCGTCGCAGCGACTTCGCGCTCGTTTTCCCGGAGATCCGACCGTTGGATCGGCGATTTCTTCGCTCCGTCACAATCTCGGTATATCCACCTTCTCTGTCAATTTTCGTCCGTTAATTTTATCGTTTGATACATCAAAACCGGCCACCAAGTTGACCGTTTAAATTGTATTAAATTTGGACAGTTTCGCGGAGCCAACTTCGTCAGCTATATCTCCTCCACCGCAGCTCCGTTTGGCGTGCTACCAGTTCCGGTGCGAAGCTGGTATAACCCTCTTACTACCCCTCCAGTTTCGTTTCATTGTGAGCTTGTTTGATTGGTTGAATTCGACGCCAAAGTTGGTCGTCCGAATTCGTAATTTCCAACTTGTAAAATTCCATTTTTGAACATGGGACTCCAGATTTCATTTCTGACACCACCAGTAGACTTGTGGCGTCGTTCTGGCATGTTTTCATATAAAATTTGTTAGATTTGGAGAACGTGGGCCCGGGCACGCATTTCGGTGCAAAGCGGGTCCCACTTTCTGGGTCAACGGGACTTTTTGACGCCGGCTCATCGGAATCCAATTCTGGAAATACCGTTGAGTTCGTATCGTCATTCTGGACTCGTTGACATATAATTTGCTAGGTTTTGGTGGACATTGGGTCTGGCACGCATTTCGGTGCAAGTCGGATACCAATATCCGGGTCAACGGGTCATTTTGAGATCGGCTCATCGGAATCCAATTCCGGAGATACCGTTGAGTTCGTATCATCATTCTGGACTCGTTGACAGGTAGTTTGCTAAGTTTTGAGAACTTTGGCTCCGGCACGCATTTCCGTGCAAACCGGAATTCCAAGTTCTGGTCAACGGGCCAAATTGAGATCGGGTCAACGGAATCCAATTCTGGAAATACCGTTGGGTTCGTATCGTCATTCTGGTTGCGTGGACATATAATTTGCTATATTTTATAGACTTGTTTTCTTGCACGTTTTTCGGTGCAAAACGGCTCCGACACGGACACCGTTTTGACCCAAAATTACCTTTTTGCCCTTGTGTCCAAATTGGACCGTTGGGTAGGCTATCCTAGCTAATTTGACCATTCTGGACACGTTGGCGATGTTCATTTCATCGTCCGACAATGTTTGTTGATAATTTCTTTGAGTTTAACCTTTTATAATTAATTAATAATTAATTCATATAATGTTCGTATTTCGGGATTAGTACAACGAAACTGAGATCAGTCAATTCCAGTGATCTCACATCGCTGAAATTGACAAGTTGGATACGTGGATACTATAATAAGATTATCAACCTTATCGATAATCTTCTTATCTCGATTTACGTGTCATAAGTTTCAACGTACAAATAACGAAGTACACTTTATAATAGACTAGAATTGACCCTGTTTGACCAGAGTTGACCAGTTGACCCAAAGTCAACTGTAGGTCAACACTTGACCTAGTTTGACTAGATTATTGACCGGAGTCGACCTAGAGATGTTTTGACTTAGAAGAACCTAGAATAATATAGATGGCTAGTATAGTTTTATTTATTTCAACTTGAACCCCTTGTAACCTGTGTTGCTTTAAATAGGACTCTGTGGCTTCAGTGGGACCTCCCCTTTACTTATCAGCTGTTCAGGTTATCGAGGCGAGTACATTCTCTGTTCATTTCATATCCTGCTTAGAATTATTTCCTGCAGTAGATTACTTTACTTGTACTGTCACGTTGGTCACACGGATTGGTACTATATGGATCCCTTCTTGAGATGTTATCCTTAGGGAGCATCGGGTACTCTATGTTTGTGCGTTTCACTTGCATGGCGTATCACTATGCTTCGTTGATTCTTCGATCACTTGTGACATATACTCTTATGATCACAGAGTCATCCTGGAATCCTTATCCCATTTATGGGTCTACTATGTATCACCTTCGGGGTCTATCACCTTCGGGGTCATATCACCTTTGGGGTCTTATCACCTTCGGGGTCATATCACCTTCGGGGTCTACCACCTTCGGGGTCTGTTACATAGCATCATATAACATAACCTGGCTGGATCCTTGTGTATTGATTGGGGGTACGGGGGAGTAGAATTTGGACATGTGAATAATACACCAGTAGTGTAGTATCAGAATCATTCCGTAGTGTAGCATCAGAATCATCCCAGGACATTTACATGTTCATATTGTACTCTGATTCACTAGTCACTGCTAGTTCCCTATGTATAGTAGATATTTCTATTACATTTCTCTCTCTGTTTACATACTGCATTCTTTCAGTACTTGTATCTTACTTTACTGCATGAATATATTTCTAACCTGCGATGAACTGTTGAGATGTAATGTGCTCGCTCCAGTCCTGACTGGACCTGTTGATAAATTTTACAGATAGCTTGGAGATTGCCTGCTAGCCTAGAGGAGACACAGTAGGGGTTGTTTAGGTAGTTATTTATTTTGTCTGGAGTTGTATTTACTTTGTGGATTACTGTATCTGTATTTGAGTTTTGAGATGTATTTCCGAGTTTATGTATCTTAGACACTTAGACTTCTATCTCCTGTATCTCTTTTGGATTTCATGTTTTATCTATCTTTATCATGCTCTACCTTAGATGTGATTGAGTCTGTATCTGCTATGTCACCCTCATTCGGGGAGTATAAACTGTTTAGTCTTATAGTTAGATGCATTGAGACCTAGGACAGCGTTCTACCGCCGACACTGCGGCGTAGGCTGGGCGTTGTTACGTCCTCGTGCCCTAACGCTAGGGTGCGGGTCGTGACACGTTTTAGTGGTGGCCCATGCAGGTCGAGACTAAAATGTAGTGGTATTCGAACTAGAGTACCACTACAGCCTGCACTAGAAATAGGATATTTTGATGGTACTCAATCACAGTTAGGAACCCTTGAGAGATTCCCGGGACGACCCTGGAGAATCTTATTTAACTTCGATTTGAAAACTCTTTTCCTTGATTTGATTTATCTTTAATTTCTGTTGTCGAATTTAATTTTAAGGGATTATTGTTGAATTTGAGTTTGTATTTATTAATTTTGATGGAAGATTGTTGAATTTTGAATTTTGATGTTAGCTATAGCATCCGAGTTTGTAGTTATGTGATTTGAAGGATTTTTGTTCATTTTTGAATCTTGATGATTCGTTGATAAATTTAATTTTTTTTAGTAGTAATCGTTGTTGATTTAAATTTGATTTTTGGCAAGATGAAATTATATGGGCTAGGTCATCTATATTATGGAATCTAGTCTTCTATAGTCACATTAGCCAGCATGGTGAGGACATATAGTCTGACTCTGGATGTATTTCTCGGGTGTGGGAATTTAAGGTTTTCGCAGCCAAGCATGCGGCACCGCGAAAATGTTAAATACCATGATTCTAGAGATATGTGCATAAGTCAAGGGCTCTGTGATTATCGTAGCCTTGCTTACTAGTATGACGAGGATTTAGAGTACCATGATTTTGGAAAGACGCATATGATTATCGGATTGCACCTTAAAATATTTTGAACATGTTTCTCTACCTTTTTCTCAGTCATTCAAAAAAAAATTATTGTTTGTTGTTTTGCCTAGTTTCTTGTCATTTAACTTAAGAGTATGTTTAGTTGTTTTCATAAACCTTTGTGTAGCTTCTTGCTAGGAGTTTTTCATAATACCATGAATCGATGATTTTGCTAGACTTTATCTTGAATTTGATATTTAGCTCTAGATTTCAAAATCGTTCCTTATTTAAACAGATAAGCAAAAATAGATTTCATTGTTATTTCTTTCTTGCTATTATTCTAGTATTAGATAATAATGATGATAAAACTGTCTTGATTTCGTAAATCACCTGCTTGCAATCTTGGTAGGAATCTAAATATTAGTCTTAACGTAGAATTAAAATTTTTGGGACATGAGAATATGTATGTGATATATATATCAGACACTTGCCTAACACGTATGCATGCTACACTTGATTCTCACATATCTAGATACTATTAATATGTTGATTGATGCTAAATTTTCAAAACCACAATATTTATGGTTTCATGTTTTTCCAGTTAAAGTCGTAATTTAAATATAAATTTCATGTTATTATTTAGGTTTACATCACTGCACATGTATGTTATACATAGAGTTTCAATTCAAAAAAATTGGTAAGTTATGTTAAAATTGTAAAATCTGAGACTTCTGTGCATGTTAACCCTTGATGCTGAATTTCCGAATGTTAGTTCAAATTGCTGTTTATTTCCTTAAATGTAATATTGAGCTACCTTGTGGGAAGTAGGATATAAAGTTAAGTTTCATTCTTACATGCTAGTTGTGATAAACATTGAGTTGGTTTTTAATGTTCAAAATTTCTCTAATATCCTAAAAACTGTATACATGTTAACATTTTTACATTGATTTCCATGTTTAGTTAAATTTCAGATTTAATATGTAATATTGAACTGTATGCGTAGATAAATGTATTGGTAATATGATTAGGGTTCATTCTATCATGATAGGATGTGTTGGGAGCATTGAGATAGTTGTGATGTTCAAACTCCTAAATTTTGAAATTGCATTATGTTCATATTTTCCATGGTTTAAATGTTAGCTTGTTTTCAGATTTTATATGTAAATGTTGAACTAAAACTGGATTTAACCTTTCAATACTAAGCTATAACCCTGTATAAGGACACACACACACTCTAACTTAGTATACCCTGTCATGTAACCTAATCTTCCTCTCTATGTTATGATCATGTATCTATATAGATATATAGCGTTTATACATCCATGTTATAATTGTATAAATACATGGCTAAGTCTCTATTTTTTTATATATATATATGGTTAGCCATGCATGTTATGATTAAATAGGTTGTGTATTGTAGATTGTTAAACCATATGCCATGAGTAATGTAACCGGATAACTATTGTTGAAACCCAAATCCTCGTATACACCTTCCTGTATATTCACGTACACACACGCCTACTATCTAACCATATGAACATGTCCCCATACACATAATGTTAGCTTTTTTTTCCTCTCTAATGCTCTCTATATTATATAATGTGATTGGATTTCAATGTAATCGATTTTCGACAATTAAACTTGTGATTTGATTTTCCTTGAATAGTACTTTTCGGATGATTGGTAGTCACCTTCCTTTATTTTTTTTTATGAGTACCAGTTTTCATACGGGGTGGTAGACAACCTTATAGTTTTGATGGTTGTTGTCTGCATCTTTTCTCGTTTAGCACCCTGGATTTGCTTGTGTGTTGATACCCTATGACCGTTTTGTTTTAGCATGACTAGTATACCTAGATGAGACTTTCACTACCACCGTATGCCATGACCCTGTATGTCGTCCTTTTGATCACATGATTTGTTTTAATCTGGGACTTTGATTATGGGGGTTTGACCTAGAGGGAGTAGGGACATTTTAATTTCGAGGACGAAATTTTTATAAGGTGGGTAGGATGTTAGCACCCTGAAATTCGGGTTGATTTTTTTCATTTTATTTATTTTCTGATTGTTTGGTTTCATTAAATATTTCATTCTATTTATTTATCTGTTAGTGTACTTTCATGCCATTGATATTTGGAGTATCAGGGATGTTCAACTCTGGAAATCCTCTTCACGAGTTTTGGAGTGGACACGATTACCTTCATGACGGTATATAGTGTCCCATCCAAACTTGTTCCTTTGTGCCCCTTTTTTTTCGCTGAACTTCGGGTCGAATTAGACCGTTCGATCAGTAATTGATTTTCCCACTCTTTTCCTTGATCATTTTCAGCGCGTTACCATGACATTTAAATTGGGAGCGCCAGACCAGTCATTCCTTGAAACCAACTCCTCATTGATGATCTACTCGAGACGCTCGTCACCCATGACCTTCGTTTCCCACTCATTCATGTCATTTTGGGCTCCATTTGATTCGCACAACTTTTCCGACGCGTGACCCGATTTTATTTCACGCCACGGCGTCACATTCATTTTCCAACTTGATTTGTGGGTCCCCTGTCGACCAAAACCTGTCAGCCCCAACTATGGACATGGCCCACTTTGAGCCTACTATCCGTCCGCCACTTGTGTCCCATTATTTGGAATCCCCATGTGCTACTTATTTACACATGATCATCAACGTCTAATTATAATTCTATTTTGCACGATGTCCGATTTTCGTCCAATCCGGCTCCACCGAGTCCAGTCCAACTCCATGATTTTCTCCATCATGACACCCTCAACTTTCTTGTCCAAAATATCAAGTAACCATTTTGCCTATTTTCTATATTTGATAGAAATTTATATTTTTATTCCAAGGAATGACCAATTGTTCTAATATTAACTCTAGCCTTTGGATCATCCTAAACAAATCACCACCCTTCATTTTCCAACTCCCCTCACATTCACAGCCAATCTATTGTGCCGGCCCTAAATTCTAGGGGAGCAACACTCTCTCTCTCCCATTAGATTATTACATTTCATCTCTTTCTCTCTCTCACTTGTAATATTTTTTTCCAACAAACTCTAAACACTACCATCAACATCTCCCCTCCATGCACAGCTCCTTCCCCGACCATGGCAGCCCGACGACCTCCCTCTCTCCTGGCCGGACCACCTCCCTGGCCTGGCCGTCGGCCTCCCCACCTCGGTTTCCTCCTCCACTTCATCCGCCAACACCACCACCCTCACCACAGCCGGCCGACCACCACTCTAACCACCATTGCACCGTCATCACTGCCACCCTGAGCATCCATCCCGCAGCCGTGCGTCGTGCCGCCGCCCCACCGCGCGAGTGGCCGTCCCCGACGTGCCCTCGCTGGCGAGATGGTCGCGCGCAGCCCGCGCGAGTCGGACAGCAGCTGCAGCGCACCTCTTCACGCGCGCGAGCGGCGCTGCCGCGCCGTCGCCGGCCGCCCACCGGCGATGCCGACCCCCTCCGTGGGTGGCTCTCCTCCGGGCGCACCCCAGGTTGTCGCCCCCTGGCGGCCAACGTCCTCCGGGACGCGCCGTCGAGGCGATTCGTGCGTTTTGCACGACGTCCCGTCGTGACGAGCTCGAAAACGATGCTGAAATCGCGCCCCGTCGCAGCGACTTCGCGCTCGTTTTCCCGGAGATCCGACCGTTGGATCGGCGATTTCTTCGCTCCGTCACAATCTCGGTATATCCACCTTCATCCCTGTCAATTTTCGTCCGTTAATTTTATCGTTTGATATATCAAAACCGGCCACCAAGTTGACCGTTTAAATTGTATTAATTTGGACAGTTTCGCGGAGCCAACTTCGTCAGCTTATATCTCCTCCACCGCAGCTCCGTTTGGCGTGCTACCAGTTCCGGTGCGAAGCTGGTATAACCCTCTTACTACCCCTCCAGTTTCGTTTCATTGTGAGCTTGTTTGATTGGTTGAATTCGACGCCAAAGTTGGTCGTCCGAATTCGTAATTTCCAACTTGTAAAATTCCATTTTTGAACATGGGACTCCAGATTTCATTTCTGACACCACCAGTAGACTTGTGGCGTCGTTCTGGCATGTTTTCATATAAAATTTGTTAGATTTGGAGAACGTGGGCCCGGACACGCATTTCGGTGCAAAGCGGGTCCCACTTTCTGGGTCAACGGGACTTTTTGACGCCGGCTCATCGGAATCCAATTCTGGAAATACCGTTGAGTTCGTATCGTCATTCTGGACTCGTTGACATATAATTTGCTAGGTTTTGGTGGACATTGGGTCTGGCACGCATTTCGGTGCAAGTCGGATACCAATATCCGGGTCAACGGGTCATTTTGAGATCGGCTCATCGGAATCCAATTCCGGAGATACCGTTGGGTTCGTATCATCATTCTGGACTCGTTGACAGGTAGTTTGCTAAGTTTTGAGAACTTTGGCTCCGGCACGCATTTCCGTGCAAACCGGAATTCCAAGTTCTGGTCAACGGGCCAAATTGAGATCGGGTCAACGGAATCCAATTCTGGAAATACCGTTGGGTTCGTATCGTCATTCTGGTTGCGTGGACATATAATTTGCTATATTTTATAGACTTGTTTTCTTGCACATTTTTCGGTGCAAAACGGCTCCGACACGGACACCATTTTGACCCAAAATTACCTTTTTGCCCTTGTGTCCAAATTGGACCGTTGGGTAGGCTATCCTAGCTAATTTGACCATTCTGGACACGTTGGCGATGTTCATTTCATCGTCCGACAATGTTTGTTGATAATTTCTTTGAGTTTAACCTTTTTATAATTAATTAATAATTAATTCATATAATGTTCGTATTTCGGGATTAGTACAACGAAACTGAGATCAGTCAATTCCAGTGATCTCACATCGCTGAAATTGACAAGTTGGATACGTGGATCACTATAATAAGATTATCAACCTTATCGATAATCTTCTTATCTCGATTTACGTGTCATAAGTTTCAACGTACAAATAACGAAGTACACTTTATAATAGACTAGAATTGACCCTGTTTGACCAGAGTTGACCAGTTGACCCAAAGTCAACTGTAGGTCAACACTTGACCTAGTTTGACTAGATTATTGACCGGAGTCGACCTAGAGATGTTTTGACTTAGAAGAACCTAGAATAATATAGATGGCTAGTATAGTTTTATTTATTTCAACTTGAACCCCTTGTAACCTGTGTTGCTTTAAATAGGACTCTGTGGCTTCAGTGGGACCTCCCCTTTACTTATCAGCTGTTCAGGTTATCGAGGCGAGTACATTCTCTGTTCATTTCATATCCTGCTTAGAATTATTTCCTGCAGTAGATTACTTTACTTGTACTGTCACGTTGGTCACACGGATTGGTACTATATGGATCCCTTCTTGAGATGTTATCCTTAGGGAGCATCGGGTACTCTATGTTTGTGCGTTTCACTTGCATGGCGTATCACTATGCTTCGTTGATTCTTCGATCACTTGTGACATATACTCTTATGATCACAGAGTCATCCTGGAATCCTTATCCCATTTATGGGTCTACTATGTATCACCTTCGGGGTCTATCACCTTCGGGGTCATATCACCTTTGGGGTCTTATCACCTTCGGGGTCATATCACCTTCGGGGTCTACCACCTTCGGGGTCTGTTACATAGCATCATATAACATAACCTGGCTGGATCCTTGTGTATTGATTGGGGGTACGGGGGAGTAGAATTTGGACATGTGAATAATACACCAGTAGTGTAGTATCAGAATCATTCCGTAGTGTAGCATCAGAATCATCCCAGGCCATTTACATGTTCATATTGTACTCTGATTCACTAGTCACTGCTAGTTCCCTATGTATAGTAGATATTTCTATTACATTTCTCTCTCTGTTTACATACTGCATTCTTTCAGTACTTGTATCTTACTTTACTGCATGAATATATTTTCTAACCTGCGATGAACTGTTGAGATGTAATGTGCTCGCTCCAGTCCTGACTGGACCTGTTGATAAATTTTACAGATAGCTTGGAGATTGCCTGCTAGCCTAGAGGAGACACAGTAGGGGTTGTTTAGGTAGTTATTTCATTTTGTCTGGAGTTGTATTTACTTTGTGGATTACTGTATCTGTATTTGAGTTTTGAGATGTATTTCCGAGTTTATGTATCTTAGACACTTAGACTTCTATCTCCTGTATCTCTTTTGGATTTCATGTTTTATCTATCTTTATCATGCTCTACCTTAGATGTGATTGAGTCTGTATCTGCTATGTCACCCCCATTCGGGGAGTATAAACTGTTTAGTCTTATACTGTTAGATGCATTGAGACCTAGGACAGCGTTCTACCGCCGACACTGCGGCGTAGGCTGGGCGTTGTTACGTCCTCGTGCCCTAACGCTAGGGTGCGGGTCGTGACAGATCATGAAGCTAGTACCACAAAGCTGATGACTAGCTAGAGTAATAGTCGTACATGATAAGGACTAGCTATAGTCTAGAATACACATATCATGTTTATTCCCGTAGGCTACAATATCAAGGAAAATACCAAAATACGAGCTAAACACGTGCTCGGAGCTAAAGGTTACAAGAAGAGAATTTACATATCAGTGGGAGGATGAAGAAGAAATCCACTGAGGCACTCTGGTGCTCCGGCTGGTCACCGTCGAGTAGATGGTGCGGTAGATCCTTCGGGCTCTTCTATCAGAACCTGGCCATGCAAAACCAGTGGGGTCAGACCCCAAATAGCAAGTACCACAAAGGAGGCCGAACTATGAACTTAAAACCAGCAATCATTAGCAAACAACAAGCAAATAAGTAAAGGAGGATCGAGATTTGTGCAGTACCAATGCACTTATCCCGAACATAGGGAGACAGTAAGTAAATCATTATTGACATAAAGTAAACTGGAGAACATGTTAAATAAAATAGAACTAGGCAATATTAGAGTGACAATCCTTGCAACCATTATACTGGAGCAATTAGGAACTGGATCTGGAAAGGTGATATACGATGAGATAGCCATGGGACAATTCAGATAACCAGGTTACAACCCGTAAACCAAACAAGGACCGGGGTTGTAACCCTTCGTCTGAACTGAACTTGGTTTCTCCCACCATTTATCGGCAAGATAAAATAAGAAATCAGGACATGTAACAATCATGTACAAGACCAAGACAAGACTTGCACTGAGTAGACTCCATCCAATCAATCACGGCCAATCATTGCCTACGACTTTCTACATTAACTAACTAAGGTTATCACAAGCCTAGTTACTAGCAAGATGCAGCGAGATTACTCCACAGCCACAAGCCCTGCAGACCATCCAGGTTACCCAGGTCAAAATTAGGGGTTGAATTCAGGTGGGTACATCGTCCAGGAAACGCATGTACCCTTAGGTAGCTTGAAGGGTGCAACACATGACAGTGTGCTGGAAATGTGCCATACTCGACGGCAGGCTACAGATCCCAAGCGCGCCCAGGTAACGGGATTGCCTGTAGCTGGAAGATCTCTTCATGGCTACTGTATTAATCTAGTTATTAGCCTTAGTCCATTTCAGTATGAATTCCTGACCGTGGGAAATCGGGAATTCATGTCCTAGACATGATGCAAGACTTGACGGTAGTTTATACAAGCACATTCAATACAACACCCACGGTGTCAGGATACTAATTAATTCTTGTCAGGAGTGCGCCACGACGGACCACTATCATTATCATTATTACTTATCAAGAGTGCGCCACGACGGACCACTATCAAGCATTGTCAGGGTACTTGTCAAGAGTGCACCACTACGGGTCACTGTCGTGTCATACATAGTAGGTCAAGTTATCAGGTCAAGTTATCTTGTCAGGAGTGCACCACGGCGGGTCACTATCAAGCATTGCATTTTATCAAGGAGGGAAAAAACTTGCAAAATTAAATAATAATATATATAATATATATATTCTTGAAGCCAAGGAAAATCTCTATAACTTTCATGTTGGGAGTTGGAAGAAATTCTGACCACAATCCAGGAAAATAAAACATTTAAACAATCAAAGTGGGACCCATGCGGTCAAAAAGTGGGAGAACAAACATGCGGTCAAAGAGAGTGGGAAGCCACCCATGCGGCCAGCGATAGCTTAGGCGGCCAGAAAATAACTGAAAGGGCCACGCGGCCAAGAAATTGTGGGAGGCCAAGCGGCTCCAAAAATTTATTTCCAACAATAAATATTCATGCAATCAGAAAAGACAAAGAGAGTGGGTCCCGCAATAAATACAAGAATCCACTCAAACAAAAGAGAAGGGCACGTGGACACTCACGTACAGAGGCTATGTGGGACCCAACATTAAATGCAACAAGAAAAGGGTTCACGTGAACCATTTAATAATTGGTTCTCGTGGCCAAGCAATTATTATACATATTATAATATGTCATGCAAGTATTTAAGGCCATGCGGCCAAAATTCCTCATGCGGCCAGCAACTAGGAAGTTAATGCTATGCAAAATAATATAAGGCCATGCGGCTCACTACTGTACGTGCGTGCAAGCAATGCATGCGGCTACACTAGAATTCCATGCAAGAATTCGTGCGGATGAAATGCATCAAAATATGCATTAATAAAATATTGGCATTAAGCTTAATACATGAATGCTAGTATAAGCATTAATGCTTAGGCATTAAAAATATTAAATAGCCAGGACAAGCATTAAGCCTTAAGGCTTAGACATTAATGCTTAGACATGCCATGCGGCTCTAAGCCCTTGGCATTAAATATATTGAATGCTGGCATTATGCTATGCGGCTGGTGCTTTAAAGTAGCCAAAAAAAATGCTTTAGGCATTAATGCTTTAAAGAAAATGTATTAGGCATTAAAGAAAATGCTTTAAGCTAGTGTACTAATTATTCCCATGCAAAATGCCTTACTGCTAATACGTTCCCATGCAAAATGTATTAGGCATTAAAGAACCCATGCGGCCATGCTTGTTAAGTAAGCAAGCAAAGCTTGCTAAAGAGACCCATGCGGCTCTACATTTTAATATAAGCAAGCAATGCTTGCTAAAAGGAACCTATGCGATTTTGGCTAGCAAGCAATAAAATATTAATTGCTACTGGCCGAGCCTTATGCGGCTCACTTATTATTAAATAAAAAAAATGCAAGCATGCATTTAATGCAGATGCCAAAGCCATGCAGCTCCTTTCCATGCGGCTCGAGAGCAAGTATTAATCCTAAAGGAATACTGAGGACAAATATTTAATGCAAGTTGCATGCAAAATGCGAGCCTGCATTTAATGCTACTACCACAACCTATGCGGCTCACCATCATTACTATACAAATATTAATGCAAGCTAATAAGTTACATGCGGTCAACTGGAGTAATTCCATATGCGGCCAACACAAAATACCCATACGTTCATGCGGCTCCAAAATGCCAGCAAGCTCGCATGTAAGCCAAAATGCAAATGATGGCTTCCCACAGAGGAGATGTCCATGGGAAAAATACCATGGCTTCTCCACACCACCAAACTTCCAACCGGAGTCCAAATTTGGACTTCCATAGGTCAATTTGGGGTAGAATGAAATTCTCTACAAAATGGAAAGATCAAAACTTGAAAATAACAAAGTTTAATAGATCAAAACCCATGAAAACCGAAATCGTTTCAAGGTTAGATCTACGACAATCTAGCCGTCAAAATGGAAAACCCCAAGTTCTAATCATTCTTAGAATGTAACAATAAAGAGAATGGAACAAACAAAATTGAAATCGTCCAACATTCGGCAAGGTGTACTTGCCTTGGGCTGGGGGAAGAAGATGAAGATGGAAATGAAAATAATGGAGGAGAGAGAGTGGTAGGTGGCTTATATAACAAGCCCAAGCAATCCCCACCATTTATTCCTCTCCACTAAATCTAAACCATACACCTCATCTCATAAAAACCAAACTAAACCAAGCCAAGTCAAAGTGGAACCGAACCAAATAAAACCAAGTCCAAGTTAAACCAAGTCATGAAATTCCTATATCTTGGAAAATTTTAAAATATCACACAAATCGAGAAATACGAAATACGGCTCAAATAAATACGTATCCGTATAAAATATCGATACAGTGAGACGGGTCTCACAACTCTCCACACCTTAGAAAAATTCCGTCCTCGGAATTTCCTGAGGCTAGTCGAGCAAGATAACAAAACAAAAGCTCCTGGAAACTCAACAATCTCAATAAATCAAGCATAGCATATATAAGTAAGGTAAAACAATCAGTAAAGTAAATAAATGCGTAAGCGGTAAATAAATGCACAAGAACAAATACAATCATGATCAAGAAGGGCTGGAGGCATATGGATCAATATGGCTCCTGAGTCAGTTGTGTAGAAACCAACGTCCTCGCTGGCCTAAGCTGACTCCCAAAAATGGATAAAAGTCAAGCCTCAAGGTAAGTCGGTACCAATGACTTAGTTCAAGACATGACTCTACCCAGGACGTATCATCGTAGTTGAACCAAAGTTCAAGCATCTGTTTCAACTACGAAGACAGAAACGACTGGCTGATCGGGATGGACTGACATCTCTGCCTGCATGCTGAGACTGATCCTCCATAACTGGCCTGGCTGAAGAATGCTGAGCTGCCATCGGCAAAACACTAACAAGATAATCTGAAGGATCAAGAACATTGCCCTTGAAAGTTGAAGGACACAAGATCAAATCATGGGAACAGGAATGATCAATGATCAAAACAGATATCAAGTCAAGTATCAGAGGTAGAGAATAATCCGAAGGAGATCAATAAGGATAACCGTGATTGAGATATCTAAACATGGTAACCCCCACAAATCTAAAAATCGAGATTCAGACCTGCATGGCGCCACCACTAAAACCATGTCACGCCCCAGAACCAGAATACTGGAGAGCGGGGGCAGACATAGCCAGCTACGTAATCCTAAAGTACGTTAATACTCTGAAATCACGTATAAGCTGTCAAGACATGGGGGTTACTCTACAAGCCATCAGTCAATCCTATGATTTAACAATCCTAGGTATCTCAATCACAGGCAATTATACAAGAGCAAGAGTACGATCATCATACATACAATAGTAAGGCGTCCCGAACCATATATACATGAATGATCATGAAGCTAGTACCACAAAGCTGATGACTAGCTAGAGTAATAGTCGTACATGATAAGGACTAGCTATAGTCTAGAATACACATATCATGTTTATGCCCGTAGGCTACAATATCAAGGAAAATACCTAAACACGAGCTAAACACGTGCTCGGAGCTAAAGGTTACAAGAAGAGAATTTACATATCAGTGGGAGGATGAAGAAGAAATCCACTGAGGCACTCTGGTGCTCCGGCTGGTCACCGTCGAGTAGATGGTGCGGTAGATCCTTCGGGCTCTTCTATCAGAACCTGGCCATGCAAAACCAGTGGGGTCAGACCCCAAATAGCAAGTACCACAAAGGAGGTCGAACTATGAACTTAAAATCAGCAATCATTAGCAAACAACAAGCAAATAAGTAAAGAAGGATCGAGATTTGTGCAGTACCAATGCACTTATCCCGAACATAGGGAGACAGTAAGTAAATCATTATTGACATAAAGTAAACTGGAGAACATGTTAAATAAAATAGAACTAGGCCATATTAGAGTGACAATCCTTGCAACCATTATACTGGAGCAATTAGGAACTGGATCTGGAAATGTGATATACGATGAGATAGCCATGGAACAATTCAGATAACCAGGTTACAACCCGTAAACCAAACAAGGACCGGGGTTGTAACCATTCGTCTGAACTGAACTTGGTTTCTCCCACCATTTATCGGCAAGATAAAATAAGAAATCAGGACATGTAACAATCATGTACAAGACCAAGACAAGACTTGCACTGAGTAGACTCCATCCAATCAATCACGGCCAATCATTGCCTACGACTTTCTATATTAACTAACTAAGGTTATCACAAGTCTAGTTACTAGCAAGATGCAGCGAGATTACTCCACAGCCACAAGCCCTGCAGACCATCCAGGTTACCCAGGTCGAAATTAGGGGTTGAATTCAGGTGGGTACATCGTCCAGGAAACGCATGTACCCTTAGGTAGCTTGAAGGGTGCAACACATGACAGTGTGCTGGAAATGTGCCCTACTCGACGGCAGGCTACAGATCCCAAGCGCGCCCAGGTAACGGGATTGCCTGTAGCTGGGAGATCTCTTCATGGCTACTGTATTAATCTAGTTATTAGCCTTAGTCCATTTCAGTATGAATTCCTGACCGTGGGAAATCGGGAATTCATGTCCTAGACATGATGCAAGACTTGACGGTAGTTTATACAAGCACATTCAATACAACACCTACGGTGTCAGGATACTAATTAATTCTTGTCAGGAGTGCGCCACGACGGGCCACTATCATTATCATTATTACTTATCAAGAGTGCGCCGCGACGGGCCACTATCAAGCATTGTCAGGGTACTTGTCAAGAGTGTACCACTACGGGTCACTGTCGTGTCATACATAGTAGGTCAAGTTATCAGGTCAAGTTATCTTGTCAGGAGTGCACCACGGCGGGTCACTATCAAGCATTGCATTTTATCAAGGAGGGAAGAAACTTGCAAAATTAAATAATAATATATATATAATATATATATTCTTGAAGCCAAGGAAAAATTATATAACTTTCATGTTGGAAGTTGGAAGAAATTCTGACCACAATCCAGGCAAATAAAATATTTAAACAATCAAAGTGGGACCCATGCGGTCAAAAAGTGGGAGAACAAACATGCGGTCAAAGAGAGTGGGAAGCCACCCATGCGGCCAGCGATAGCTTAGGCGGCAAAAAAATAACTGAAAGGGCCACGCGGCCAAGAAATTGTGGGAGGCCATGCGGCTCCAAAAATTTATTTCCAACAATAAATATTCATGCAATCAGAAAAGACAAAGAGAGTGGGTCCCGCAATAAATACAAGAATCCACTCAAACAAAAGAGAAGGGCACGTGGACACTCACGTACAGAGGCTATGTGGGACCCAACATTAAATGCAGCAAGAAAAGGGTTCACGTGAACCATTTAATAATTGGTTCTCGTGGCCAAGCAATTATTATACATATTATAATATGTCATGCAAGTATTTAAGGCCATGCGGCCAAAATTCCTCATGCGGCCAGCAACTAGGAAGTTAATGCTATGCAAAATAATATAAGGCCATGCGGCTCACTACTGTGCGTGCGTGCAAGCAATGCATGCGGCTACACTAGAATTCAATGCAAGAATTCGTGCGGATGAAATGCATCAAAATATGCATTAATAAAATATTGGCATTAAGCTTAATACATGAATGCTAGTATAAGCATTAATGCTTAGGCATTAAAAATATTAAATAGCCAGGATAAGCATTAAGCCTTAAGGCTTAGACATTAATGCTTAGACATGCCATGCGGCTCTAAGCCCTTGGCATTAAATATATTGAATGCTGGCATTATGCTATGCGGCTGGTGCTTTAAAGTAGCCAAAAAAAATGCTTTAGGCATTAATGCTTTAAAGAAAATGTATTAGGCATTAAAGAAAATGCTTTAAGCTAGTGTACTAATTATTCCCATGCAAAATGCCTTACTGCTAATGCGTTCCCATGCAAAATGTATTAGGCATTAAAGAACCCATGCGGCCATGCTTGTTAAGTAAGCAAGCAAAGCTTGCTAAAGAGACCCATGCGGCTCTACATTTTAATATAAGCAAGCAATGCTTGCTAAAAGGAACCTATGCGGTTTTGGCTAGCAAGCAATAAAATATTAATTGCTACTGGTCGAGCCTTATGCGGCTCACTTATTATTAAATAAAAAAAATGCAAGCATGCATTTAATGCAGATGCCAAAGCCATGCAGCTCCTTTCCATGCGGCTCGAGAGCAAGTATTAATCCTAAAGGAATACTGAGGACAAATATTTAATGCAAGTTGCATGCAAAATGCGAGCCTGCATTTAATGCTACTACCACAACCTATGCGGCTCACCATCATTACTATACAAATATTAATGCAAGCTAATAAGTTACATGCGGTCAACTGGAGTAATTCCATATGCGGCCAACACAAAATACCCATACGTTCATGCGGCTCCAAAATGCCAGCAAGCTCGCATGTAAGCCAAAATGCAAATGATGGCTTCCCACAGAGGAGATGTCCATGGGAAAAATACCATGGCTTCTCCACACCACCAAACTTCCAACCGGAGTCCAAATTTGGACTTCCATAGGTCAATTTGGGGTAGAATGAAATTCTCTACAATATGGAAAGATCAAAACTTGAAAATAACAAAGTTTAATAGATCAAAACCCATGAAAACCGAAATCGTTTCAAGGTTAGATCTACGACAATCTAGCCGTCAAAATGGAAAACCCCAAGTTCTAATCATTCTTAGAATGTAACAATAAAGAGAATGGAACAAACAAAATTGAAATCGTCCAACATTCGGCAAGGTGTACTTGCCTTGGGCTGGGGAAAGAAGATGAAGATGGAAATGAAAATAATGGAGGAGAGAGAGTGGTAGGTGGCTTATATAACAAGCCCAAGCAATCCCCACCATTCATTTCTCTCCACTAAATCTAAACCATACACCTCATCTCATAAAAACCAAACTAAACCAAGCCAAGTCAAAGTGGAACCGAACCAAATAAAACCAAGTCCAAGTTAAACCAAGTCATGAAATTCCTATATCTTGGAAAATTTTAAAATATCACACAAATCGAAAAATACGAAATACGGCTCAAATAAATACGTATCCGTATAAAATATCGATACAGTGAGACGGGTCTCACAAGATAAGAGCACTCAAGACTCAATATCTCTTCGTCGTCCTCCTTTGGACGGAATGGGTCCTTAGTAATGTCTAGAGAGCGGACGATCATGGGAGTAGCGGATGGCTTAACGTCAAAATGACTAAAGCGTCTCAACACCTTTTGAGTGTAGTTCGCTTGATGGACAAGAATTCCATCTTTACGGTGCTCGAGTTGTAGGCCGAGGCAAAACCATGTCTTCCCAAGATCCTTCTTCTCGAATTCCCTCTTCAGGATATCAGCAGTTTCTGACAAGTCTTTTTCGGTTCCTATGAGATTCATGTCATCTACATAGACCGTGATGATTGCGTATCCTGAAGTGGATTTCTTTATGAACACACATGGGCAAAGTGTCACGACCCGCACCCGGATATACGGGTACGAATACGTGGGCCACGCCCAGCCTACGCCGCGGTATCGGCGGTAGAACGTTGTCAAGTATACTATACTAACTACAACATCTAAGAATCCATAACTAGAAATGTACTCATGTCACATCACAAAAACTAAGGAAGATAAGACAAGAAATAATAACAATATCACTAGAACAACTAGAATCTACAATGATCATAAGACAGAAAAATAAAGAAGGAACAACAGGACTAACTAAGGATAACTACCAGGCAACTCATAGAGAAGAATAGTGGGAACCACCTCAGTTAGCATCAACATCTGTAATATTCATAACGTATCCAGTCAGGAGCGGAACGAGTACGTATATCTCATAACAGATCTCAAGATAGAATAAAAGCTATAAGACTGTAAATAGAGCATATACAATAAAATTATGGAGTGTACATGTATGTATCATGGCATGGTAAGCTGTAAAGCTAGAGCTAGAACAAGAAAATAGAACGGGATCATGGCATGTACACGAATCAAGGTAAGCTATATATCCAATGTGTGTGAGTAGTAGTTTCAGCTTGTGATCGGCTTGGGTACCTGTCAAGAATCGGCCTGGCAAGTCATAAGTGCGGTATATGACTCACACTGTTCGGGAATCGGGATGGATCTGATCACAGGCATACGCTACTACTCCCCCTACCCCAACTGGTAGAATGGATCCAAACAGGACACGTCACTGCACGGGATTCTAATGAGAAGGTCGCGAACCTGCTCTAGAATCAGTGACCATATATCGAGCAAGAGCTACAAGGGTGCTTGCACAATACATCCCAACCTAAGAAGGAGAGACATCTCTCGTCGGGATCCAAGAATACCAATCCGTGAGAACCATGTGTCGGGAATAAGCATATCAACACTAAGTACATGAATCATAACAGTTATCATAAATTGTGAATAAGTTATCAGAGAATGTACTCGCCTGGGGTCCTGCTGTCAATATGAATCAGGGTTCAGAGTAAAGCCACAGACCTAAAGATGAAATAATACAAGAGCTGATCAGGGTCAAAAGACATACTAAACATCTAGGTCAAACTAAGTCAAACTAAGACAAACTGGGTCAAAGTTGACGTACAGTTGACTTTGGTCAACTGGTCAACTCTGGTCAATACTAGGTCAACTCTAGGTTAAATAGGTCAATGGTTGACTTACAGTTGACTTTGGTCAAAAAGTCAACGTTGGTCAAGTCTGATCAAACCTAGGTCAACTGTTGACTTTACTTCGACTCTAGTCAAAGTAGTCAACCATGGTCAAGCTGGGTCAAGCTAGTCTCTATAACCATCTACAAGGTCAACTTATGAATTTCCATGATTTAGAAATCACTGAAATCGACAGGTCTCTAAAACAACCAAAAGGAGAAAATATTATAATAATAGGATGACACAAAAAGGGAAGAAATCTACAGATGTTGTCGGATGATGAAACTAACATCACCAACGTGTCCAGAATGGTCAAATCAGCTAGGATAGCCTGTCCAAAAGTCCAATTTGGACACAGGGGCAAAACGGTAATTTCGGGCCAAAATGATGTCCGTCGTTGGACACACTTTGCACCGAAAAATATGCCGAAATAAAAGTGCACAAAACCTAACAAATTATATGTCCACGAATCCAGAATGACGATACGAACCCAACGGTATATCCAGAATTGGATTCCGTTGACCCGATCTCAAATTGGTCCGTTGACCCGGACATTGAAAACCGACTTGCACGGAAAAGCGTGTCGGAGCCAATGTTCTCAAAACTCAGCAAATTATATGTCAACGAGTCCAGAATGACGATACGAACTCAACGGTATATCCGGAATTGGATTCCGATGAGCCGGCGTCAAAAAGTCCCGTTGACTCAGAAAGTGGGACCCGCTTTGCACCGAAATGCGTGCCAGGGCCCACGTTCTCCAAATCAAGCAAACTTTATATGAAAACATACCAGAACGACGCCACGAGTCTACTGGTGGTGTCAGAAATTGAATCCGGAGTCCCGGGTTCAAAAATAGAATTTTACAAGTGCAACACTAAGAATTCGAACGGCCAACTTTGGCGTCGAATTCGACCGACCTAACAAGCTCAAACTGAAATGAAATCTAAAGGGGGCAGGAAGAGGGTTATACCAGCTGTGCACCGGAACTGGTGGCACGCAAAACGGAGCTGCGACGACGAAGATACGAACCCGCGAAGTTGGCGTCGCAAAACTGTCCAAAAATAGCACAATTTAAAACGTCAACTTGGTGGCCGGTTTTGATGTATCAAACGACGAAATTAACGGGTGAAATTTGAGAGGGATGAAGGGGTATATACCGAGATTGAGACGGAGCAAAGAAATCGCCGATCCAACGGTCGGATTGTCCAAAAAATCGGCACGAAGTTGCTGTCCCGAAACGCCAATTCTGGACTTCGCGCGCGCGCGCGTCGACGGAATTTCGTGAAAAATGCACGAATAGCCTCGACGGCGCGTCCCGGAGGACGTTGGCCGCCACGGGAAGGTGCGGGGGTGTGCACCCGGCCTGGGGCGGGGGCTCGCTGACGTGGGGCGGCCGGCCATGCGGCGGCGGTGGCCGGGGCGGCGCCGGCCAGCCGGTGCGCGCGCGCACAGCAGGTTGATGCTGCTGCTGCGGTTGCTCGCTGCTGCTGCTGCTGCTATGGCCGTGCGGTGGCGGCGGCGCGACGCAGCCCAGTGGCGCGGGGTGGCGGGGATGGATGAGCATGGATGATGGAGGTGGTTGATGGTGGTGGAGCTCGGTGGTGGTGGGGAGATGATGGTGGTGGTGTTGGCTCGGTTAGGAGAGGTGGTTCGGGAGGAGGAGGAAGGAGGCTGAGGTGAAGTCGGGAGGAGGTGGTGGTGGTTGGCCGTCGGCCATGGGAGTGGAAGGAGGAGGAAGGAGGCTAAGCATGGCTACTGTGAGTAGTAGTAGGAAAGAGAGAGAGAGAGAGAGAGAATAAGGGATTTAATGTGTGAGAGAGAAAAAAATAGAGAGAGGGTGGGGCTGTACGTGTAGGGGGGGTTGCTTGTTTGGCATGGGGTAGGGGAGAGAGAGTGTTGATGGTGATGGGTGAGATATTTGTTTGGGAGAGAGAGAGATGAGTATAATATATATATATATATATATATATATATATATATATATATATATATATATATATATATATTATGTATATATATGTGTATATATATACAATGAGGGAATTAGATATTTACATAAAAAGAGATATTTAGGGTAGAGGAAAAAAATATCAGTGGGGTATGGACAATCACGATGGAGGGCAACATGGAGCTGGGTTCGGGTTCGGTAGAGCCGGGTCGGGCCAAAATCGGACGAGGTGCAATATTCGAATTAAAATAGGTGTTTATAATCATGGGCAAATGAATAACATATGGGGATTCAAATAAATGGGACACAAGTGGCAGGCGGGTAGTAGGCTTCGTGTGGGCCATGTCCCTATTTGGGGTCGACTAGGTTGGGTCAATGTCGGGTCCCGAAATTAAATGGGAAATTAAATCAGGTTTTACGGCAGATAATTAATTGGCCTAAATTGAACCGGAAGTTGTGCGAAGGAAATGGAGCACAAAATGGAGTGTCTGAGTGGGACACAATGGTCATGGGTGAAGAGCGTCTCGAGTAGATCAGGCATGACAAGTTGGTTTCAAGAAAAAGGCTAGTCTGGTGCTCCTAAATTAAAAGCCACGGTAACGTGCTTATGGGGATCAAGAAAAAGAGTGGGAAATCAATTAATAATTTAAATGGTCTAAATTGACCCGAACTTGCGTGATACAAAAGGAGCGCAAGGGAACGAGTTTGGATGGGACATGATGTATCGACGTGAAGGTAATCTCGTCTACTAAAAACTTCAAGAAGGAAGTTTCCAGAGACTGGCATCCCTGATGCTCTAGAATTCCAAGTCACGGTAAAGAGCATTAAATCAAATAATAATCAAATAATAATATTCTAATTAATTGATTATTAAAATTAAAAAAATCAGTCCTAAATTCAGGGGCTTACAATCCTACCCACCTTATACAAATTTCGTCCTCGAAATTAAAGGTTGGTAGTGGGGTAAAACAAGATAGAAAATTTTAGGCAAAAACTTAGGCACGATCATAGAATGACAAGTTTGCACGATTAAGATATTCAATTCACAATTATTCAGGCACGATGAAAATTTTTCGCACGATAGAATCAAAATATGAACAGAATCATATAGGCACGATTATAGATAAGTTAAATCATTGGGACACGATTCAGAAAATGAGACTCCGGCAAAATCAAGGATAGTCTGAAGCCTAATCGTGATTGGAATAGAATTTAGTCATTTGCCAGAATTAAATCGAAAGTTTAAAGCACGAGTGATGATAGCATTGTCCAATCATGATGAAAATAAACAATTTAGTCTCAGCACGATTGAAATTATTCAAGTTTTGAGTAAATCAGAATTTGGGCAAGATAGAGAACAGAATCAACGAAGTCTGGACACGAACATCTAAGAAGGAAATCATATCACAATAGAATTCGAAACCATTTAAGTTTAATCAACAATCAAGACCCCTTGGCACGATAAACTAGACAACCAGAATCGATTGGTCAATCAGAGAGGATCAATTTCACGATATCAAAATATAATAAACAAATCAAGGATGTAGAATTGAATTGCTTCTGTTATCATAGAAACCAGAATATGGGATCATAGGAGGAAGCCGGGTAATCATCTCGCTCTGCTTCGACTACTACCAACAATGTCTACTCCGAGACGGATGATTACGATACTTCCTCGATCTCTCCCAAGATAAAAGATACGAAAATTCTAAAATTTTCAAGGTTTTCAAAGTATGGCTGACAGAAGTAGATACGAGATAGGTAATTGGTGGAATCAGGACATAATTGATCAAGACGGAGGAAGTAAGGGTAAGATGAGGAAATCATCATGCGATGAGGAAGAGAAGAATGGGAAAACAGAAGTAATAGTAGGAACTGCTCTTGCCCAATAGGTTAAAACAAGTGAATCGATTTAAGATACGATCTGATAACCATACACGTCTATCCCAAATCATGTTGCCCGAATTCTCGCCACGCCAGTAAACATAGCGGTAATAAATAATAAAGTCCATAACTATGGTATACACCCTATAATTATGTCATCTAGATTCCTTACCACGCCACCCGGTATGGCTGCAAGAGAACCTAAATGACATAACTAGGATAGTATATCCAAAATCAGGCTCCATGTCCATGTCTCGCTAGCTAATATGACTGTAATGAATTCTAAACTCCATAAATAAAGTAGACACTTACCGTTCTCATCGTCCTTGTCCAAAATATGTTTATCAGGATATCTTAACTCAATTCTTAAAAGAATTATCCGAAACAAAATCAAAGGTCAACAACGAATATTAAGATTTAAATTTCAACAAGTCAAGGGTAAGTTAATAGAAACAACGGAAACAACTTCCGAGATAGGGTTCAGAGAAAAATCTCAGGGAAAGTCCCGAGTGTACTACCTAGGTCAAGGTAGAAAATGGTGAAATATAATCTAAAACAAACCTCGACCATGATACGAGGTTGATAAATCATATTCTCTCTCCAACCTAGATGATATACAAGTCCAACTTATACCTTCCCCTGGGGTCCACAAACTCATCCCAAGAAGGAATAAAGCTTGATACGGACAGATATTTCAGAAATCATGACGAATGGAAACAAGTGGGAAAAGATTTAAAAGCCTTCGAAACAAGATTCCCTGGGGTCATCCCTGGAATCTACCAAGAGTTCCTAATATGTGACTGAGTACCAAAATCCTAAAATATTCCATGACTCAACCTTAATCCTAGGGCAGGCTCGTAGTAGTACAGATAAGCTCAAGCACTACTACGACTTCGCATTAACTGCAAAGACGGACCTGCATGGGCCACCACTAAAAACGTGTCACGACCCGCACCCGGATATACGGGTACGAATACGTGGGCCACGCCCAGCCTACGCCGCGGTATCGGCGGTAGAACGCTGTCAAGTATACTATACTAACTACAACATCTAAGAATCCATAACTAGAAATGTACTCATGTCACATCACAAAAACTAAGGAAGATAAGACAAGAAATAATAACAATATCACTAGAACAACTAGAATCTACAATGATCATAAGACAGGAAAATAAAGAAGGAACAACAGGACTAACTAAGGATAACTACCAGGCAACTCATAGAGAAGAATAGTGGGAACCACCTCAGTTAGCATCAACATCTGTAATATTCATAACGTATCCAGTCAGGAGCGGAACGAGTACATATATCTCATAACAGATCTCAAGATAGAATAAAAGCTATAAGACTGTAAATAGAGCATATACAATAAAATCATGGAGTGTACATGTATGTATCATGGCATGGTAAGCTGTAAAGCTAGAGCTAGAACAAGAAAATAGAACGGGATCATGGCATGTACACGAATCAAGGTAAGCTATATATCCAATGTGTGTGAGTAGTAGTTTCAGCTTGTGATCGGCTTGGGTACCTGTCAAGAATCGGCCTGACAAGTCATAAGTGCGGTATATGACTCACACTGTTCTGGAATCGGGATGGATCTGATCACAGGCATACGCTACTACTCCCCCTACCCCAACTGGTAGAATGGATCCAAACAGGACACGTCACTGCACGGGATTCTAATGAGAAGGTCGCGAACCTGCTCTAGAATCAGTGACCATATATCGAGCAAGAGCTACAAGGGTGCTTGCACAATACATCCCAACCTAAGAAGGAGAGACATCTCTCGTCGGGATCCAAGAATACCAATCCGTGAGAACCATGTGTCGGGAATAAGCATATCAACACTAAGTACATGAATCATAACAGTTATCATAAATTGTGAATAAGTTATCAGAGAATGTACTCGCCTGGGGTCCTGCTGTCAATATGAATCAGGGTTCAGAGTAAAGCCACAGACCTAAAGATGAAATAATACAAGAGCTGATCAGGGTCAAAAGACATACTAAACATCTAGGTCAAACTAAGTCAAACTAAGACAAACTGGGTCAAAGTTGACGTACAGTTGACTTTGGTCAACTGGTCAACTCTGGTCAATACTAGGTCAACTCTAGGTTAAATAGGTCAATGGTTGACTTACAGTTGACTTTGGTCAAAAAGTCAACGTTGGTCAAGTCTGATCAAACCTAGGTCAACTGTTGACTTTACTTCGACTCTAGTCAAAGTAGTCAACCATGGTCAAGCTGGGTCAAGCTAGTCTCTATAACCATCTACAAGGTCAACTTATGAATTTCCATGATTTAGAAATCACTGAAATCGATAGGTCTCTAAAACAACTAAAAGGAGAAAATATTATAATAATAGGATGACACAAAAAGGGAAGAAATCTACAGATGTTGTCGGATGATGAAACTAACATCACCAACGTGTCCAGAATGGTCAAAGAAGCTAGGATAGCCTGTCCAAAAGTCCAATTTGGACACAGGGGCAAAACGGTAATTTCGGGCCAAAATGATGTCCGTCGTTGGACACACTTTGCACCGAAAAACGTGCCGAAATAAAAGTGCACAAAACCTAACAAATTATATGTCCACGAATCCAGAATGACGATACGAACCCAACGGTATATCCAGAATTAGATTCCGTTGACCCGATCTCAAATTGGTCCGTTGACCCGGACATTGGAAACCGATTTGCACGAAAAAGCGTGTCGGAGCCAATGTTCTCAAAACTCAGCAAATTATATGTCAACGAGTCCAGAATGACGATACGAACTCAACGGTATATCCGGAATTGGATTCCGATGAGCCGGCGTCAAAAAGTCCCGTTGACTCAGAAAGTGGGACCCACTTTGCACCGAAATGCGTGCCAGGGCCCACGTTCTCCAAATCAAGCAAACTTTATATGAAAACATACCAGAACGACGCCACGAGTCTACTGGTGGTGTCAGAATTTGAATCCGGAGTCCCGGGTTCAAAAATAGAATTTTACAAGTGCAACACTAAGAATTCGAACGGCCAACTTTGGCGTCGAATTCGACCGACCTAACAAGCTCAAACTGAAATGAAATCTAAAGGGGGCAGGAAGAGGGTTATACCAGCTGTGCATCGGAACTGGTGGCGCGCAAAACGGAGCTGCGACGACGAAGATACGAACCCGCGAAGTTGGCGTCGCAAAACTGTCCAAAAATAGCACAATTTAAAACGTCAACTTGGTGGCCGGTTTTGATGTATCAAACGACGAAAGTAACGGGTAAAATTTGAGAGGGATGAAGGGGTATATACCGAGATTGAGACGGAGCGAAGAAATCGCCGATCCAACGGTCGGATTGTCCAGAAAATCGGCACGAAGTTGCTGTCCCGAAACGCCAATTCTGGACTTCGCGCGCGCGCGCGTCGACGGAATTTCGTGAAAAATGCACGAATAGCCTCGACGGCGCGTCCCGGAGGACGTTGGCCGCCACGGGAAGGTGCGGGGGTGTGCACCCGGCCTGGGGCGGGGGCTCGCTGACGTGGGGCGGCCGGCCATGCGGCGGCGGTGGCCGGGGCGTCGCCTGCCAGCCGGTGCGCGCGCGCACAGCAGGTTGATGCTGCTGCTGCGGTTGCTCGCTGCTGCTGCTGCTGCTATGGCCGCGCGGTGGCGGCGGCGCGACGCAGCCCAGTGGCACGGGGTGGCGGGGATGGATGAGCATGGATGATGGAGGTGGTTGATGGTGGTGGAGCTCGGTGGTGGTGGGGAGATGATGGTGGTGGTGTTGGCTCGGCTAGGAGAGGTGGTTCGGGAGGAGGAGGAAGGAGGCTGAGGTGAAGTCGGGAGGAGGTGGTGGTGGTTGGCCGTCGGCCATGGGAGTGGAAGGAGGAGGAAGGAGGCTAAGCATGGCTACTGTGAGTAGTAGTAGGAAAGAGAGAGAGAGAGAGAGAATAAGGGATTTAATGTGTGAGAGAGAAAAAAATAGAGAGAGGGTGGGGCTGTACGTGTAGGGGGGTTGCTTGTTCGGCATGGGGTAGGGGAGAGAGAGTGTTGATGGTGATGGGTGAGATATTTGTTTGGGAGAGAGAGAGATGAGTATAATATATATATATATATATATATATATATATATATATATATTATGTATATATATGTGTATATATATACAATGAGGGAATTAGATATTTACATAAAAAGAGATATTTAGGGTAGAGGAAAAAAATATCAGTGGGGTATGGACAATCACGATGGAGGGCAACATGGAGCTGGGTTCGGGTTCGGTAGAGCCGGGTCGGGCCAAAATCGGACGAGGTGCAATATTCGAATTAAAATAGGTGTTTATAATCATGGGCAAATGAATAACATATGGGGATTCAAATAAATGGGACACAAGTGGCAGGCGGGTAGTAGGCTTCGTGTGGGCCATGTCCCTATTTGGGGTCGACTAGGTTGGGTCAATGTCGGGTCCCGAAATTAAATGGAAAATTAAATCAGGTTTTACGGCAGATAATTAATTGGCCTAAATTGAACCGGAAGTTGTGCGAAGGAAATGGAGCACAAAATGGAGTGTCTGAGTGGGACACAATGGTCATGGGTGAAGAGCGTCTCGAGTAGATCAGGCATGACAAGTTGGTTTCAAGAAAAAGGCTAGTCTGGTGCTCCTAAATTAAAAGCCACGGTAACGTGCTTATGGGGATCAAGAAAAAGAGTGGGAAATCAATTAATAATTTAAATGGTCTAAATTGACCCGAACTTGCGTGATACAAAAGGAGCGCAAGGGAACGAGTTTGGATGGGACATGATGTATCGACGTGAAGGTAATCTCGTCTACTAAAAACTTCAAGAAGGAAGTTTCCAGAGACTGGCATCCCTGATGCTCTAGAATTCCAAGTCACGGTAAAGAGCATTAAATCAAATAATAATCAAATAATAATATTCTAATTAATTGATTATTAAAATTAAAAAAATCAGTCCTAAATTCAGGGGCTTACACAAAGTTCGTTATTAATGTATCCCAAATCGATCAAATATTCGCTTATGCGGTTATACCACATTCGCCCGGATTGTTTCAATCCATATAGCGAACGCCTCAGTCTAATCGAGAACGCGTTCCGTGGTCGATAACTACTTGATTCAGGCATCGTTAGTCCTTCAGGGACTCTCATGTATATCTCTGTGTCCAGATCCCCGTAGAGATAGGCTGTGACCACATCCATGAGCTGCATATTCAGTTTTTCGGAAACTACTAAACTGATTAAGTAACGGAACGTTATGACGTCCATTATGGGGGAATACGTCTCCTCATAATCAATTCCAGGGCGTTGTGAGAAGCCTTGCGCCACAAGGTGAGCCTTGTGTCGCACAATCTCATTATTCTCATTACGCTTCCTTAGAAAAACCTATTTGTGACCAACTGGTTTAACATTGGGTGGTGTTGGAGCTACAGGTCCAAACACACTTCTTTCTGCTAAGGAATCTAATTCAGCCTGGATTGCTTGTTTCCATTGTGGCCAGTCCGTTCGTCGTTGACACTCGGCAACGCTGCGAGGTTCCATGTCATCATTGCTCATAATGTCAGTGGCCACTGAGTATATGAACACATCATCGATGACAGTTTCGTTTCGCTTCAAAATATCGTCTAAGCTAGCGTACTTGACGGATATTTCGAGGTTATCGGCATGATTAGGAATAGCGTTTCATCTGGAACGCGCTCTTCTAATACATCGCCGTGATCCTTAATGATCTCATGTGGCAAAACGCTTCTAACAAGATTTCTCCGCTTCCGGGGCAGAACATCTTTGGAACCAACCGGTCTTCCCTTCTTCTTGGGAATTACGGCGGACTGGACGGCCGATGGCAGCGTCCTTTGCTCGGCGGGTTCGACCGGAGCAACATGTTTCACAGGAACATGACGTCTCTCAGGGACGTCTATCCTTGCAGGTACATTTGCAGCAGGTATAATTGATCTCGTGACTTTTGTTAGGTCGCTAAATGCGTCTGGCATTTGATTTGCAATATCTTGCAGACCTAGAATCCTCTGCACTTCCTTATCACTATGTACAGAGGGGGGATCATGATGAGGAAAAGTGGGCACATGCCACGCTAATTTACGTCGTTCCTCATCAATGTTAGCGTGCATTTCTCCCCCTAACTACGGGAAGATTGCCTCATCAAAGTCACAATCCGCGTGTCTCACGGTAAAGAGATCGTCTGTCAAGGGCTCTAAATAGCGAATGATGGACGGGGAGTTATAATCGACATATATTCCCCGTCGCTTCTGAGGTCCAAATTTTGAACGTCTTATCGGCTCAATTGGAACATTGACTAGGCACCCAAACACGCGTAAATGTGAGATATCAGGCTCACATCCAGTACCAGCTGGTACGCGAAAAGTGGTTGGGTGGCCATGGGCCTCAGACGGACCAAATTTGTAGCGTGCAAAATTACGTAGCCCCATGCAGATAGTGGGAGTTTGGTGCGCATAACCAAGGTCCGCGCTATCACTTGCAGTCGCTTTATAAAAGCTTTCGCTAGGCCATTTTGGGTATGAATATACGCAACAGGGTGTTCAAGATTTATTCCCAAAGTCATGCAATAGTCATCGAAAGTCTTCGATGTAAACTCTGCGGCATTATCAAGTCTAATAGACTTTATCGGATAATTCGGATGGTGAGCCCTTAACTTAATGATCTGGACGAGGAGTTTAAGAAACGCTGCATTTCGGGTGAACAACAACACTACGTGTGACCATCTAGTCGATGCATCAACCAAAACCATGAAGTATTTAAATGGTCCGCATGCTGGTTGGATTGGTCCACAAATATCTCCATGAATTCTTTCAAGGAATTGAGAAACCAATCTTGTAGTTTTCACATGGAGCGGCTTGAGATTCGTCTTCCCAATCGAGCAAGCTTGGCAAAGGCTTTTCGGATTTATAACGAAATTCTTTCCTCCAAGAGGATGCCCATGCGATGCATTCATAGTGCGAAGCATCGTATTTTGACCCGGATGACCCAGCCGGTCATGCCATAGCATAAAAATGCTCTCATCAACTGGCGCACGGCGAATGATGAGATTACTCTCGATGTGTTGTATCGTAGTGAGATACAAACCACTTGAAAGACTTTTCAACTTCTCCATGATACGCTTTTGGCCGTACTGAGTGGAGGTAATGAAAAGATATTTGAAGCCATGTTCTCGAGCAGTTTCAACATGAAATTCGTTTTCTCGAATATCCTTAAAACTCAGTAAGGTACGACTGGACCTTGGAGAATATAAGGCCTCTGATACTTCAACGGGAGTACCATTGGACAACGAAAAACGGGCTTTGCCAAAACCTTGAACAAGGGTTGAGGGTCCCGAAATGGTTGTTACTGAGGTTACTTTAGGCGTATAGGAGATAAAGTATGATTTATCTCTCAAGATAGTGTGAGTCGTTCCACTATCAACCAGACAATCTACTGCCCCGTGGTTCATGCCTATAAGTAAAGAAAATTAAAGTTTGTCACACGTTTGAGGAAAGTGCTCGAAATAGAACTTTAATTTATCGAGAAAACAGAAAATACAAACCACCAAAAGTTTCATGACTTAAATCAAATATAGAGAGAAAATGGAGATTCATTCTTCCATTTCTGCTATATAATCGGGGGTCTCAAGATTTAGATTTTCGCACTCGTTGACCAGATTTGCTTCGGCCCGATGCCCCTTGTGATAGTTATCAACTTCTTGGGGGGTTGCCCTGCAAGTCCGTTGCATATGACCATAAGCACCACATTTGTAGCAGAGAGTAGGCGCTTGGCCTTTCACTCTCGCTTTGGGACGACTGGCCCATTGGTTCTTACCATGAGACTGTCTAGGAGTCAAAGGTCCTTGGTTCTTGTTAGAACCTCGCTTTGGGTGACGAGACTTAAACTCGCCTCTGTTCCTTGGCTGGGACGACTGGCCCGTGTCTCGTTTTCACCGTAGATTTGGTCCACGGAGAGCGTTTGCATCAGGCATTGGAATTGGCTTTGTTCCAGCAGGACGAGAATTGTTGTTTCTCATTAAAATGAGACTGTTCTTCTTGTCTAGTAAAAGCTGGGTGATGAGCTCGGAAAATTTGGTGAACTTAGACTGACGGTATTGTTTTTGGAGCAAGTTGTCAGTGGAAAGAAATGTGGTGTATGTTTTCTCCAATAGATCACTGTCGGTTAATATCTCACCGCAGTATTGGAGAAGTGATCGAATCCTGCAGACTTCATTGTTGTAATCAGTTACACTCTTGAAGTCTTGGAAACGCAGGTTTAACCAGTCATGGCGCGCTTCAGGCAGCCATATGGTCTTCTGGTGGTCGAAGCGCTCTTTCAGAGAGTCCCATAGCGTCTTCGGCGAGGAGATTTCAATGAACTCCGCCTTCATGGCGTCAGATAAATGCCTGCGGAATAGAATCATTGATTTGGCGTTCATTGAGCGAGTGACTTCCACTTCACGCTCTTCCTCGTTATAGATGACGTCCAAGAGGCCCTGCGCATCTAGATGGTTCTGGATGTCTTGCGTCCAGTCAAAGTAGTTCTTGCCAGAGGCTTCAAGGATGTGAAAATCAATCTTGATCGACATTTTTCTATAACAGGAGAAAAAATCTTGATCAATCAACATATAAAACGACAGGTTTATATAAATTTGGTTTGTATAAGCAACAACAAACAATCGTAAATAAAACCAACGGTTTTGAAAAAAACAATTTTTTTTTAAAATTTCTTATATCGATCGACGGGCCGATATAGAGAGTTCAATTAGTTTCTTGTAAAAATGCATAATTATAAATACAATTTGAGCAAAAAAATATATTCGGTCAACCCCTTTCAGTAGCTCTACGTGAATATGACCAGGCGGAAAAATGAGGGAGAAGGGTCACCGAGGACCTCTTAAGAACCAAGCCCCAAGTTCTTTCTGACATCATACCCAAATAGGTGAGCCTATTCGGAGAGACTTCGTAAACATTTTTTTTTTCAAATGTAAGAATAAATAAGATTTTTCAAGAAATTCACACTATTTGCGAACTGTGCAAAATAGGTGACAATTTAGTGCGTGCTCAAAATGAGCGTTGCCTTTGAAAAATTATTAGCCAAAAAAATTTATTTTGGAAGGCCCAAATTTGGCGGTGCCAGAATTTGTTTATGTAGCCAAGACAATTTTTCAAGATTTTTCGTTATTACGTTAAAAAAAACGTACAACATAAACAGGCAATAACACACAAAAGAATTGGTGCCTAAGCAAGCGACACAAAAAAAATGTCAACTATTTTTCCGACGTCTAATGAAGCGACGCCAAAAAAATAGCGAGAAAAAAAATACAATTTTACTCCTCATCTGTTACAATAATTCACTGAGTAACATAAAGAAAAAAAATGCTACTGAGGTGCTCGGCAGGACGCAGATGGCACTGAGGTGCTCGCCGGAGCTCTCCAAATCCATCATTATCAAAAAAATGTTAGCATTTAAATTTTCTTCGTCAACATGAAAAAAAAAAGTTTCAAAAAAATTTTTTTTTAGAAAAAAAAACTAACAAATATTTTGTTGGGATAAGTACTATTTAAACAAAAAAAATTCTGAAATTGTCAGTTTAAAAATTTCAAAAAAATGTCTTTTACCAAAATATATACAGCAGACTATTTGATAAACACACCAAAGTATATTTTGATTAAAAATTTTTTGAACAAAATATTGTGTTTTACCAAAGTATATTTTCGTAACAAAATTTCTATAACAAAATATATTGCTGTAACAAAATATATTTGATAAAAAAAATTTACTCGTATATATTTTTCAAAAAAAAAAAATTCCTGAGTATATATTACGAAAGCTTCTACTACTCTTAAAATCACACACTTCATTTCTTAAACAGTAAGTATGTCCAAATTCATGTTGGGAACGGAATTTGGATGAAAAATAAATTTCGTGACGACTGAAATAAGTCGGAAACATCATGCAATACACAATCGAACCATCGTAAACATAGAATTTTTATGTGAACCATGAAGAGTCCAAGTAGAAGACGAAAAATTCACTAGACGAATAGAAGAGAAAAAAATCACTCAACTACAATTTCTCCTACCGATCTCAGAAACTTAGAAAATGGACCAACCACAACTACTCAAAATGAAGAGTATATTAACAAATTTTTTTTTTTACCTTTCTTACCATATGGTGGAAGAAAGTGAGAAAACGATCAGTACGTCGGGTCTCCGGCGTTGCACGAGCAAGGTGCTGATAACGTATTGTGTGGACAATTTGCTCAACCTCTCAATGTATATCAATATATCTCAAAATGTGTCTCTACAAGCCATCTCAACCTCTCTTTATACATGGAGAGAGAGGTTGGGAGTTACAAAGTGAAAAGTCACTTGGGAGTTACAAAGTGAAAAGTCACTTGGAAGTTACAAAGGTGAAGAGTCACTTGGGAACATGAAGGATTACCATGAGTTACAACAAGTTCTATATAGTAATCAACATTTTTTAAAAAAAATTGGGAAGCCATAGCCCCCTATGTAGATCCGTCCATTATATATATATATATATATATATATATATATATATATATATATATATATATATATATATATATATATATTCTATTATTATCAGTATCCATTGGATTAAATTTAAGAAAAGGCTGAGATTAAATATTAAAAAAAAGAGTAACAAAAAATAGAAACCTTCCGTAGAAAAAAGATAGAAAAACTAAAAGGAGACACAAAGTTTTGCAGGTGCATTTACTAATTGTGTATAAGGGCGATGGAGACGCAAAGTTTCTGAGCCAGCAACAAGGAGGTCAATAACACTATAAATGAATACTGACGCTTAGATTTGTTTTCTCATTCTTTTCACTTTCATCAAGTTCATATCCAATGCATTTCCAAGAAGCTCAACTGAGCCTGTGGCACTTGCGATGGAATGTTGATGATATATATGGCTGCAGCATAGGTTGCATATGGGCTTCAAAAGTTGTGCATCTTTGATATTATGTGCTTACCTCTCTTTTTGTCAGATTCTCTCCGACTTTGCATTCTTAATTTTTTTTTGCAACCATCATTGAAAATTTTCCAATTGCAATTTACTTGTAAGCAATAACTCTTTTATAAACTTGATGTGAGTGAAAAGTATCATTAATGACATTTTTATACGAGAGTCATCTATAAAGTGTCATTGTTAACAGTTTTTTTGCAACCATCATTGAAAATTTTCCAATTGCAATTAACTTGGGGTAAATGACAAAAAAATCTTTTCTAGATTGGTCATTTTCGCGAAAAAGATCACATGCTCTTAAATTTTTTACTGTTTATTTTTTGTTGCAAAAAATCTTCAAATGACAATTTTACCCCTCCTCCTTCCTCGGCCGTTGGGGGAGGGGATAGGTGGCCGGCGGCCCCACGGGGAGGGCTGCGTGGGGACGGGACGAGGGCGGGGGAGAACAGCGGGGGGCCGGCGAGTGCGGGGGGAGGGCAGGGCTAGAGGGTCGCCGCCGCCACCGGGAGGGAAGAGGGGGGCAGAGACATTTTCGGGATTAAATTTTTTAATTTTGACTGGAGGGATCTTGTTGAGCGAATTTGTAATCTAAGGAGGAACGAATTGCTAAAAATGACTAATATGTTTTAGTTTGTAAAAGTTGGATATCTAACCAGTTTTTTTTTTTTTTTTTTTTTTCATTTATCCATTTACTTGTAAGCAATAATTTTCAATATAATTAAGATCAACCACCTCGACACCATCGGTGCAACTAAAATAATCATAGTGCACAGAAAATTACTTCAAATGCAACATCAGAGTCATGCTTCTATCGGAAGAACAGTGAAAATGGAGAATGAGCAAGCAATCGTCAAGCAGCCCAGTGATCCCTTTCTTTTGCAAGATAAATCTCAAACAGGTTCATTGCATGTTACCCTTTGAATTCTATTCCTTCACAGTTGTAAATCATTATGACAAAGAGGTAGACGCACACAGCCGGAGGGAATAGGGGTGTCAACGATACGGATAGGATAATATTCGCATCCGTATTCGAATTTTTTTTGTATAATATTCGAATCCGATCCGATATCCAAACAAATATCTTTTTTGACACTTCGAATTCGTATTCGTCTAGTTTAACAGATATTGGATAATATCCGATCCGATTAGCTAAAAAAATTCAAATGTTATTATTCGAATATGCGAAATCCGAAATATTAAAAAAATTAGTTATTATCCGAATATCTGAAAACTAAATTCAATTGATCTATTCGAGCCCTTTCGTCTTCTATTAAAAATTTCAAGAATGTTCAATTGACTTGCTCTATTACTCTATTTGAGTCCTTTCCTCTTGTGTTGTCAATTTGAGTCGACTATATATATATATATATATATATATATATATATATATATATATATATATATATAACTAATTTATGCAATTCTTTTTCTCTAAATTTTAATTATTTTTTGAATCAAAAATTTTCTAGTCGATTATGACCTCGCTGTATCCAAATCTTGGCTATGCCATTGCGTGGGCCCTGCGCGATCCGATGGTGCAGGAGGGGGCACGGTTTCGACGGGGCTAGCTCCGCGGACGGATATATATATATATATATATATATATATATATATATATATATATATATATATATATATATGGGGTCTTCTACAATACAAAATGTCATTTTATTGTATCGATACATGATAAATATGGACCATTCATTTTTGATCCAATGGGGAGAAAAAAAAAGGATAACGCTTTCAAGAGAAAAATGTTCTATGCTCAGCTCACTGCTCAATCAGTCCTTGTTGTTCCATCACGTATGTGTGGGTGCTCTCGTTCGGGAGTCCTAACGAGCTCTCGCTGAGACGGACCGCGAAGAGCTACAACCAAAAAGTGAGAAGGATGGAGAAGATGGCTCGACGAGATGGAATGATCGGCGCGTCGGGAACTTCGGTGGTCAATGTGCAGCTTCATTTTTAGGAACCTATCGTCGTTAGGGATGGCAATGGGGTGGGTCGGGGCGGGGATCATACCCTCTATCTCCGTCTTTGAGTAGTGTTCGAATTTCCGTCCCCGTCTCCATTTCCGGTCGGGTTTAAATTTTTATCCCCATTTCCGTCCCCGTTTAACAATGTACTCCTCCCGTCTCCATCCCCGTTCCATTAACACTTTTGGGATCGAATTTTTTCGTCTCCGTATGCCGTCCCATTAATATTTTTTCTATATAGTATAAACTATTTCATTCCAAATTTTTTTTACAAGACATGTTGATAAAACATTGCTTTAATAAAAGTTATATCTAGTACTACATAGATCATGAACTCGTACAAATGTGTTGCACATATAAGTATAAGTAATCGGGGTCGGAGATTTATCGGGACTGGGAGTATAATATCCATACCCGACCCCGAGTACGATCGGGTATTTTGTTTAATTCTCATTCCCGTCCCCATCCCCGTTTCTATATCCCCAAATCCATTCCCGTCGGAAAAAAAAAGTCGGGTCCCCGTCGGGTTCGGAAGAAGTTGCCATCCCTAATCGTGGTTGATGGGATCCATATATACAAGAATAATGCTATTTATCTCTCCAAATTGTACTTCCAAACCGTCCCTCCTTACGTGGCAGCTGACGTGCCATATTGATGTGGCAGCTGACGTGACAAGTTTTATAATTAAAATTAACATTAAATTAAAATTAATGTTAACATTAATATTTAAATTAATATTAACGTTAACATTAACAATAATATTAATATTAACATTAATTAAAACTAATATTAATATTAAATTAACATTAATATTAACATCAATTAATATTAATATGAGAATTTTTGACTTGCCCCCCACTTTGTTTGTCCAAATTAAGGGTGCACCCCACTGTTTTGCATTATTGTACACCACCCCCCACATTGGACGGATTCCGTCAAAAATATTTTTTTTTGACCAAAATGCACTCGTCTTCTTCCTCTCTCTTTCCTCTAACCCCCCTCCCTACCTCCCGACCCCCGCGCGACCACCGTCGCCGCTCCCCACCTCCGCTCCCCCCCCCCCTCCTCCGCCACCCGCCATTCCCCAAACACCAAAGAGAAGATATTTGTTTGGGGACTTTTTAATTATATTAAAAAAAATCCTCTTCTTCCTCCACACTCTTGCGAATGAGCTGATGGTTGCTCTGGAGCTCCTCCCGATCTCAAGCGTCCATCCTCCACTCCTCTGGCGGATCAAGAACCCCACCGCCACCTCCACCTTCGCCGCCGCCATGGCCGACGAGATCCGGCTGACCGAGTCCCTGACGCTTAGATACACCGACGCCGTCCTCGAGGCCCTCGACCACCTCCCGGAAAGCTTCCTCCTCACCGACCCTTCCATCTCCGGCCACCCCGTCGTCTTCGCCAGCCGCGCCTTCCTCTCCACCGGGGGTGCGGGGGCCGCTGCGGGGGGGGGGGGGGGGGGGGGGGGGGGGGTGGGGGGGGGAGAGGGGGGGGGGGGAGGGGAGGAAGAGGAAGAAGAAAATAGAAGACAGCAGCGGCGGAGGCGGTGGTGCGGGGGCGGTGGCCGCGAGGGTGCGGGGGCCGCTACGGGGGGAGGGGAGGAAGAGGAAGAAGAAAATAGAAGGGCATTTTGGTCCGAAATTTTTGGTCAAAACGTTTGACCGTTAATTTTTGACGGAATCCGTCAAATGTGGGGGGTAATGTACATTAATGCAAAACAGTGGGGTGCACCCTTAATTTGGACAAACAAAGTGGGGGGCAAGTCAAAAATTCTCTATTAATATTAACATTAAATTAACATGGACAAAATTGGGTAATTAACTTTTTGGGTTAAAATTTTTTATGTCATCGGCCATGTCAGATGACACATAATATTATTTAACATGCCACGTCAGCTGCCACATAAGAAAGGATATATTGCAGGAACAATTTGGAGGTACGAATAGCATTACTCTATATACAAAGGATATCACCTCCTATAATGTGGCGATTGTGATTATTCAATGGGCACAAACACTAGTTATTTACGTGTAATTTGTCCTAGACCATTGTACTCGACGATAGTACCGTTCGTGCAAAGGATGTAGAGGACAATGGGCATTCTGGAGGTATACTCGTGTGAGAACGGCTTCTTCTTCTTTTGATTCATCTTGGAGTTGAATCTACAAGCTTCATTTTGAGGCAAAGTTATGGACGTGTGACGAACACCTTTGTCATTCTCTAAGCGATGGAATCTGTTAATATTGTAGATCCATGAAAATAGACTTCGTATAAAAATCAAGGTCTACAAAAAAATGACTCATTCATAAACTTTTTGCTAAGCTAGAAAGAGTCAACTTCGCCAATTTGCTCGATCAGAAAAATGGCTCATTCGTCAATGCTAAGTCAGAAAATTGGTTCATTTTCAGAAAACCTTCTCAGTCAGAAAATGTCACGTTCTAATATCCCACAAAACGGTCACAACTGTACCTATACAAGGAGGATATATACTAGTATACTACAATACATGTCTACTATGCTCTCACAGAATATACTATATCTCAACCAGTCAAAAAAGCAATAATATAGAATATATAAAATAAAGCAGTATGGTATCTCCGACACTTTACCCAAATGATCATTAAACTAGCTATACAAAATAGAAGCTAGTACAATATCAAGTCATACATAATCACATCGTTAGCTATCATGCTGTCAAAATGGCTGGGGAACAAGCTTTCAGAATACACAGGCTAAACAAGTGTCCGACAACTAAATGCCACAAAAAAATCAAAATAAAATCACGAGTGGTGGAGAAGAAACCCACTCAGGATCCCAGACAACCATCTTCTTGGTAAGCGCTATGGGACTCGAAAGACAGTACATCCGCGGACTCTGCTACCAGATCTAGCCAAACAAAATCAGAGGGTTCAACCCCTAATAGCAAGTACCAGAAGAAAGAATGAGTGAATAATGCAGGAAAAACTCCAAACACTAATAAATACATAGTAACTTGTGTCATAACATTGACCTGCATTATATCATCGAGACAATAATCCACCTCTACACCAAACAAGGACAAGAGTTGTAGTGTTGGCACATTTATTATAATAATTTTGATGATTTACATAAATTGTATACTTATGTTTTTTAGTCTAACTCCTCGATGCAGAAATCTCGGATTCAAATAAAGTGCCTAGTTATAAAGCTTCTCGAGGGTATTGAACTCGAGTCATCGTTGTGCTCTACATGCAAGTTTTAAGACTCTAAGAAGTTTGTACCTAGTATAGTGTATTTAGAGTCTGTAAAGTGTATTAGGAAACTTGTAAACACAAGGAGTCATTAGCAAACCAAAAGCTAGGTTAGAATTAAATATGTTAGAATTTGGCCATTAAACCAGTATACCGGTGGTATGCTGTCGTCGACATGCCGGCGGTATTCCACATTATGTGAAAATTGAAATATCAAATCCCAGTGACCACAAACGCCATAACGACGGTATACTGTAATTCAAAACAACAAGCCTTTGTGACCACAAACGGCATATATACCGACGTTGTACTATTCGTGACATACCAACAATATACATGTGCGTAAGAATTTTGTCACATTAGGTTATGTGATCACATTTGTGACCACAAACGGCATACCAATGGTATATCACACTATTAAAATCTGTCAAATCAGCGACGCGTCAAGACGTCGCTAAATAGGAAAAATACGTCGCTAATTTCTATTAGCGACGTATTTAGCGACGTTTTCATGTAGTCGCGATTAACCTAGTCGCTAAACAAGAAAACGTCGCAATACGTCGCTATTGCGACGTACTTTAGCGACGCGGACACGTCGCTAATTTAGCGACTGCCAGCGACGTAAAACGTCATCATTTACCGACGTATCCTAGCGACGTTGAGCGACTTGACATGCATCGATGCTGACCTGGCTTTAGAGCCAAATGGCGACGTTCTGCGACTTTTTAACGTCACTATATTACCGACATATAGCGACGTTTCGCGACGTTCTATGTAGCAACGTTTAGTGACGATCAGCGACGGTACTCATTAAAGTTAGCGACGTACTTAGCGACGTTTATATCGTCGCTGGACGTCGCTGACAGTCGCTGAACGTCGCTAATATTAAAAAAAATAAAAAAAATACAGCATTTGCAGTATTTGCAGAATTTGCAGCATTTGCAGAATTTGCAGCACCATTTGTTACAACAACGACGGTGTATCACGAACACAGTATCAAACAACACATATACACACAATCACGAACACGTTTGAAACACAATCTCATCAATCAACACAGATTTATGAAAATTTGTAACAATGTCAAACATAATGTGTCCACATAAGAATAATGTATGTATAACCACATAAAAGACCCAACAATGGGCCATCACACAACAATGTATATGCCGACTACGACTGATCAGGAGGAGCATCACCGCTCCTGGAAAGAAGGTAAGCATACTGTAACTCCATTTTTTCTGAAATATTGTAGAAATTTAAATTTTTATATTGATTCATGAATTGGGAATATTTTATATATTTTTTTTTTGCATAGGTGAAGTTACATTTTATTAATCATCTATTTGTTTTGGGCTAACTCCCATTTAAACCCAATTGTTGGGCCAAGCCTGCCAGCCCATTAAACTCTTTTCCTTTTAAACCAACACAGGGATTTATTTCCTTCCCTATTCTTCCATAGAGTTCCTGGAGGGTCTCCAATTCAAATTCTTCAACGGCCAGAGGAGAGCGGCCATGTGCTCTCATCTCCACTGTTCTAACAACCTGTCAGAGGTTTCCCGCCAAATGGTTAGCCTGACCCTCACGCCAACTTTCTCTATTTAACCTTCCTTTTTCTCTTTCAATCATTGCCATTCCTCTCCAACCTCCTGCAAGAAATTCTATCAAGATGGCGAATGACCAGTCATTGGAGAAGAAGACGTCGAGGATGAGGTCGACGACATTCTCAGCTTCCTAGAGCAGCATCGAGTGATCATCTCAGTAAGTATCCTATCCATTCGATCAACTCCATACTCATAATCGAACCAATTCTAAATCCTTTCTCCTTGAATGATCAACCTTGTAGGAAATTTCTCGTGATCCATTGATCGACACTTCTTTCCTGTTTAGAATAAGGACAGTTGGTGAGTTTTCAACCGATGATTTGAATCTCAAATTTGTGAATAGTTTGATTTCAACTGTGATTTATTCTTCCTTAGAGCTTTGGTGTGTTAGATCGACAGATCGTTGTTCCTTGGAATCAACTTAGGATTTGAATCAGGTTATTTCAAGGACAATCATTCTTCTTTTGGCAGTTCCTAAGAACTCAATGCATCCTACTAAATACCTTTTCATTTCGTGTTCCATGTGTTTGTTATAATGTGTGACAGGTCCTAACTAGTTCTTGGGTCGAAAAGATCGTATCCGATCTTTGAACCACAGTTTCTTCAGGGCAATCAGGTAAACTCTATTCTTCATGTCAATTGTTGATTGTTTCCATTAGTGTAGTTCGTATGATTTTGAGTTTTATATATATATATCAATATATTTTGAGGGTTAAGTCTTGAAGGATTTCTCAGCACCTCATTGTTGATTTGAGAATTTCATATGTTCAATATTGAACCTGAGATATGGGGTATATTGGTTCAGCCTATTGAAATTATCTAAAACCAAACTTGTGAGGCCAATTGTATATGCAGTTTGGGGGAGGTTTGAGTCTGGGTCTCATACCAGTGTTTGTTGTGAACTTGATATTCCTATCAATGAATCTGAGATTTGAAGTCTCATTTGGCCATGAGAATTGAAGTCCCATTTTGTATCTGAGATTTGAAGTCTCATTTGGCCATGAGAATTGAAGTCCCATTTTGAATCTGAGAATGAAGTTCAATGCTAACCTGGGAATTTGTGAACTATTCATTATCTGACCTGAGATGGAATTCTCATTACAAACTGAGAATTATTTTTTTAAACTGTTTCATACTGTCGATTGAGACCATACCAGGCTCTGTTCTGTGCAATCTGAGATTCAACCATTTAGTTCAGACAATGAACTGAAATTCATTGAATGCTGGTTCACTCTGTCCAACTGGGTACATATGTTACCTCTTTATCTGTACTTGAGTTGCCTGTGCAACCATTTCAGTCAGGGAACCTGATATCATTTGAAGCAATTAGTAACTTGTGTAGCTATTTTCCAGTTATTGCAATGGCTGGAACACCATCCTATGTTATGTTCCATGAATCAACAAGGACTGAATGGCTGAACCTGAGAATTCAGTGCTTCTTCAGTGCCATGTTGGACACCATAATGCCATATTTCTTTTACCTGAGTTTCAGATCAGTGTAGGTTTTCTTTAGTCTTCTGCCAGTAAATTTTGGTTAACTTGTATATCAGTGATATGTGTACCTGGGTAATGGTTTTAGGAATCATGGTAGTCTTAGAAATCTGGGTTTTGATTCAATGGTTAAAGCCTGTGATTCATGTACAGGTTGTAGCTCGTTTATTCTCTGTTCATTGGGAACTTGGGGTGACATCCTACTTGAGATTACACTCAGTTTTCCTGAGCATTACACTCAATTTTCCTGAGTATAATACTCAGCTCTCTGGGAGTTAACTCACTGTCCTGCAGTTGAATCATTGAACCTTAGATTCAGTTCAGGTTTAACCTGAAGAATTTTAGACTGTCAAGTGCAGGACAGTATGTTGAAGTTAAGTTGCTTAGGGGGGGGAGTGTTCAGTGAACTGTATGTGAAGTAACATACAGGTTATGAATATATGGTGTTAATGGCTACACCCTATGTGTTTTGTGTAGACTAATACTGTCATACTTAGCAAGACCTGAGAACCACTTGAGAAGTTTACTCTTAGAAATTCTGAGCATACTCAGGAACTTGAGGATCATGAGAGCATCCTCAAAAACCTGAGATTGCAAAGGTTGGGATTTTCCTCCTAGTTTCTCTAATCATCATGTGGGTAAATCCTGAACTTGAACTTGTATTAGGTTCTTTAAAATTCTTTAAAAGTCCTCTATAAGTTCTAAAAGTTCCTGTTTAGTTAAGACCATAAACTGTTAATTCTAATTTAGAAATCCTCATTCTTCTAAGAACTCCCATTCATTCTTAATTAGGACTGTTAGTTTCACTCTAACCTAGAAGTATTCATGAAGGCTTTAATATAGAATGATAGGTTAAACCTTAAACTGTTGTGTTGGTCTAAATACTAAATCTTACTTTCCATATCATGTATTTAGTTTATTTAAGTTTCTTGATAAAGCCTGGGTTATAGTGAGTATTATTTTGATACTCTACAGGAAATCATAGAGACTAAGGTTATATTAGGAAAATATTTTTGAATAGAATCTTGAGAAACCAATTAGAATTAGTTGTTTATTAACCAGCTTGTACACATCATTATTCCATACAGGAGATCATCCAGCTCTTTTACCTACTCGTACTTTCCTGGAGCAAGGCAAGTACATTCTATGGTTTTGATCAGTGCATTTTCTTGTTCTTTATTGCTGACACACTGCGACACGTTCATGATCTTTTCTGACTTGTTCTTTCATGATCTTACTTGTTCTTTCATGATCTTACTTGCATCTTGGGTGGGGGAAATACTCTAGATATGTGACCAAACCCGAATACTTATTCATGATCTTTAGCTTAGGCCTCGCTCAGTGCACGCGGGTCCTAAGCCGTACCTTATATGATCTTTCAGGATCTTTCATGCTCTTTCATGGTCTTACCCAAGCCGGTCACATATCATAGTAGTATTTCAAATATATTACACACATGTTCAGGATTTTGTTCTTACATTAGTTTCCCATGATCCTGATCTTGATTTTAGCTATAGTCGTGATCTTTCCTGCATCTTTACATAGTCATGATCTTTCATGTATCTTATAGCAGTAGTTCATATTCTTCATGTTCTTTACATACCTTGTTCTTATCCTGTTCTTTCAGCATTTATTTTCCATACCATGATGTTATTGTTCATTACCTAGAACTGTACTTTGCTCCGCTCCTGAATAGGATATGTTGCAGGTATGCTTGCAGGACATTGTTCTACTCTATGGGCCAGAGCCCAGGATTAGCTGAGCAGGATGAGGCTTAGCTTGAGGTTTCAGGTTTAGACTGTTAGCTTACTCTTAGATATTGTCTTTAGAATTCATATACATTTCATTTTTGATGACTCGTACATTATGATATCTAGATTTGTGGATTATGGTGATCATTCTGGGATACGTTTTTAGATGCTGTGATTCTATATTTTCATGATTATCTGGTTAGTTTTCCCTAGCTTGGTACAGCTTACTTCGTAGTGTCTAACGACGAAGGCTGGGCGTGTCCGACTCGTGTCCGATTATTCGGGAGCGGGTCGTGACATGTTTTTAGTGGTGGCCCATGCAGGTCTATCCTAATGGTACCTAGAACTTAGCGTACTATTGGGGGACTTGATTTACACTAGGAAAACTTGATCACAGCATAGGAAAATCGGGAAATAAGGGTATATCAGGTATATCAGGTGTATCAGGTATTTTGATATTCTATAAACACTTGTTGTATGTAGGTCTAGGTTATTTTAACAGTTTTCTGTTTTGCAGATAGTTCAAAAGTATGCGACACCAGAACTGTCAATTCACCTGCACTTGACGTTTTCGAGCTTCCACTACCTTCTATCACTCTACTATCCCCATGGGTAGTACGTAGTTGACGGAGACGTCTGAAGGGTCCCTTGACAACCAGAGGAAACATGCCACCCTTTCTAAGTCAGACTTGTGGATACACTCTCCGAGCCAGGAAGGACTTCTGATTTCCAGACGCTCAGACACTTGGACTTTTTCGACACCAAGCGCATATCTTGCACCAGAGAGCCGATCGAGAACCTGAAGCCGCCACTGAAGATCATCTCAGCATGTGAGGATCCGACTTCTCTGAAGATTAGAGCCACCAGCCTAGAGATTCAGAATGTAACGCAGACAATGGAACGAAACCGGAAGCTGAAGCTCATGAAAGACATGAAGATTTATGACAAAGACAACAACTACCCTGGACCCGCAAAGCATCATAATACTCAGTCAGCGTTTCTTCGGTCACATCACCAGTCGCATCATCAGGAGCAGATCTCAGCAGCCAGCACGCCAGCAGCCATATATTCCTGCCAGAGCCCTGCACTTCAGCCCCAGCGGGAGATCCAGATTCAGATCCAGCCGACGATCATTTACAATTTCTGCCACCTCTCAGGATACCACTATGAAGAGTGCCGCAAAAGACGGAGGTTATGCCTGCACTGCAGATCGTCTGCCCACCAAGTCAAGAACTGTCCGGAGGCCACTGATCACGCTACCCAAGGACGAACGCGAGAAGCACCAGGACTACAACAAGGGGGGACCCGCCTCTCCAGATGCAACAATCACATGAAGCACTACCGTAGGGATCAACCTATGTCAGGACAATTGAAGAAGGTTAGAGAGATTTCCATTCCGGAGGAATACTGAAGACAGACTAAAGACTGAAGATTTTTGCATGGTTGGAAAAACCATGTATCTTGATTAGTAGCCTAGTTTTTCTTAAATTTCTTTTAGCATCTAGACCATTTCTTGGAACTTCTTGTTTTCTATTTTGGAATCTTGGTTGGTATTCGAAACTTAACTCGAGATATTGTTTCCTATTCGTTGATTGGTACTCCTCCAATCCATTCTTCGTAACCTTGCTCTTTTCGAGATTCTACTCAGGAATTTTGTTTCCTATCCAGGACTAGTCACAATTTGTAAATTTTGTTTTCTTTCCGAAGTTCAGTTTTCTATTTGGGGATAGTTGGAATTTAATTTTTATTCAATACTTGTTTCTATTCACCATTCAAGACATCATTTGAAAACTTCGGTTTCGACCTGTTCCCTATGTGAGATTCGTTTCCTACGTGGCTTGTTTCTACTTGGAAATTGTTCCGTTCACAACTTTGCTTCGATCTTGTTCCCTATTTGAGGTATCGCTTGTTTCATGGATATTGTTTTACTCACCCATTGATTCTTCTTCCTACTTATAACTTGATTCCATTCGAGAATTTAAGATCCTGTTTCCTATTTCGAGACTTTGTTTTATTCGTGATTTTGCCTTCCATCCAAGATTTACCGGACTTTGAATTTCAGTTCCTACTCGCAACTCGTTGAGACTGTGTTCCCTATTCCAAATCTTGTCTCCTCATTGAGATTTTCTATTCGAGAATTTGTTCCTTATTCACGACTTTGTTGATACTAGATTTTCTATTTTCCACTGTGTACCTTATTGAGATTTCGTTTTCTATTCAAGTTTTACTTGAGATTTCATTATTATTCGAGATTTTATTGAAACTCGTTTCCAGTGCGGAATTTTATTTCTTATTTTGAAACTTGTCTTCTAACTGATACCTTGCCTCAGTTCGTCCTTCGAGACTCTGTTATCCTTTCAAGATAACGTTCCATATGTGGAACCTTGTTACCATTCCAGATATCAGTTGATATTCCGTCATAATCTGAAACTTCGTCCTGTCTGAAATTTTAAATCTCCCTGTCTGCCCTTTTGTACTCACTGATCGGATCCCTTGTCATTTTTAGTACCTAATAAACTCATGTATTCTAACAGTCAGGTAATTTCACCATTTCCGTGACTTGGACTATTGAAATTCATTTTGAATTTCTTGAAACTCTTTTAAAATTCCTAGGGATAAAGTCGAGAGGCTATTCGATGACCTACTATGGCATGACAGTTGCGCGCTGCAGCCATTAGCTGGATTATGGAGACTGAGGGTTCACTGCAGCCAGTAGCGCACTGGCGAGGCAGGAACTCTAAGTTGAAGTGATTTTAGACACCCATAGGTTTTCGAGGATTGTCGAGACTTGTCATATTCTTCATATCTTGATCTCTTGGGTTGTTTCGTCAATGATTGTTGGAAAATGGATAAGGTTGATAGAGTATTTGGAGACATATTGTTATTTGAGTCACGGAGCCGAAAGTACTGCAGTCAGATACATACTGGCGGGGTAGGGATTCTAAAGCAAAGTGATTTCAGATACCAATATGTTCTTGGATATTCTGGAGACTATAATCCCTTTTCATATGATTATTGGTTTTCGAGAATCACAAATCCTTGCATGTTCATCCTGATTTGATACTGTATCTCCTGAGTATTTCGTACGTTCCTCAAATCAACCCTTGCTAATTACCTTCTAGTATTGTATCGTTAGATCATTGATTTTCTCAAATTATACATTGCCAGATTTTGATTCCATACTTCGTCTGTGTCTTGTCTAAATTTTGATCTTAAATCATGTCTGACCATGATTTTCCTATCTTGTGCTAACCATCTGTGTTAAACTATCGATTTTTTGATCGTACTTAATATTTGTGTCTTTATGATGTTGCTCCTCTAAGTTGTAATTGAAATTCCTTCCACTTCGTGACTATTCGATCCTCGATCCTTGTCAAAGCGTGATATCCCAAACTTCTTATGTGTACTTGGACTCAAGGCTCAAAGCGTCGTGGATCGACAGAAGCACTAGGCGGACAAGAGCAGATGGTCACCGGAGTTCGTAGCTAGAAACAGAGTGTTCCAGAAGAATCTCGTCGACCAGAGGCACCATTCGTTTTAGCGGAGGCGGGAAGCTCAGTCCGAGATTCATCGGACCTTTCGAGGTGACAGCACGGATTGGCGAGGTGGCATATCGACTAGCGCTTCCAGCTAGCTTGGAGGGAGTGCACAGCGTCTTCCACGTATCCCAGCTTCGACGATACATTCCAGACCCGAGCCATATGGTAGACTATTCCGAGCTGGAGGTGGGCCCGAGATTGACTTATGAGGAGCAGCCAGTAGAGATCCTCGACCGAAGAGAGAAGCGTCTGCGGAACCAGACCATTCCTCTTGTCCGCGTCATATGGAGACACCACTCTCCGGGAGAGTCCACATGGGAGCGTGAGGATGAGATGCATGAGCGATATCCTAATTTGTTCACTTGAGTGCTTTGTGTTTTATACATTTTTGAATTCAATAAACAACTCATTAGATTCACTATTCTTGATTATCTGTGTCTACATTCCAATTTCGAGGGCGAAATTTTTTCAAGGGGAGAGATTTGTAACTCCATTTTTTCTGAAATATTGTAGAAATTTAAATTTTTATATTGATTCATGAATTGGGAATATTTTATATATTTTTTTTTTGCATAGGTGAAGTTACATTTTATTAATCATCTATGTGTTTTGGGCTAACTCCCATTTAAACCCAATTGTTGGGCCAAGCCTGCCAGCCCATTAAACTCTTTTCCTTTTAAACCAACACAGGGATTTATTTCCTTCCCTATTCTTCCATAGAGTTCCTGGAGGGTCTCCAATTCAAATTCTTCAACGGCCAGAGGAGAGCGGCCATGTGCTCTCCTCTCCACTGTTCTAACAACCTGTCAGAGGTTTCCCGCCAAATGGTTAGCCTGACCCTCACGCCAACTTTCTCTATTTAACCTTCCTTTTTCTCTTTCAATCATTGCCATTCCTCTCCAACCTCCTGCAAGAAATTCTATCAAGATGGCGAATGACCAGTCATTGGAGAAGAAGACGTCGAGGATGAGGTCGACGACATTCTCAGCTTCCTAGAGCAGCATCGAGTGATCATCTCAGTAAGTATCCTATCCATTCGATCAACTCCATACTCATAATCGAACCAATTCTAAATCCTTTCTCCTTGAATGATCAACCTTGTAGGAAATTTCTCGTGATCCATTGATCGACACTTCTTTCCTGTTTAGAATAAGGACAGTTGGTGAGTTTTCAACCGATGATTTGAATCTCAAATTTGTGAATAGTTTGATTTCAACTGTGATTTATTCTTCCTTAGAGCTTTGGTGTGTTAGATCGACAGATCGTTGTTCCTTGGAATCAACTTAGGATTTGAATCAGGTTATTTCAAGGACAATCATTCTTCTTTTGGCAGTTCCTAAGAACTCAATGCATCCTACTAAATACCTTTTCATTTCGTGTTCCATGTGTTTGTTATAATGTGTGACAGGTCCTAACTAGTTCTTGGGTCGAAAAGATCGTATCCGATCTTTGAACCACAGTTTCTTCAGGGCAATCAGGTAAACTCTATTCTTCATGTCAATTGTTGATTGTTTCCATTAGTGTAGTTCGTATGATTTTGAGTTTTATATATATATCAATATATTTTGAGGGTTAAGTCTTGAAGGATTTCTCAGCACCTCATTGTTGATTTGAGAATTTCATATGTTCAATATTGAACCTGAGATATGGGGTATATTGGTTCAGCCTATTGAAATTATCTAAAACCAAACTTGTGAGGCCAATTGTATATGCAGTTTGGGGGAGGTTTGAGTCTGGGTCTCATACCAGTGTTTGTTGTGAACTTGATATTCCTATCAATGAATCTGAGATTTGAAGTCTCATTTGGCCATGAGAATTGAAGTCCTATTTTGTATCTGAGATTTGAAGTCTCATTTGGCCATGAGAATTGAAGTCCCATTTTGAATCTGAGAATGAAGTTCAATGCTAACCTGGGAATTTGTGAACTATTCATTATCTGACCTGAGATGGAATTCTCATTACAAGCTGAGAATTATTTTTTTAAACTGTTTCATACTGTCGATTGAGACCATACCAGGCTCTGTTCTGTGCAATCTGAGATTCAACCATTTAGTTCAGACAATGAACTGAAATTCATTGAATGCTGGTTCACTCTGTCCAACTGGGTACATATGTTACCTCTTTATCTGTACTTGAGTTGCCTGTGCAACCATTTCAGTCAGGGAACCTGATATCATTTGAAGCAATTAGTAACTTGTGTAGCTATTTTCCAGTTATTGCAATGGCTGGAACACCATCCTATGTTATGTTCCATGAATCAACAAGGACTGAATGGCTGAACCTGAGAATTCAGTGCTTCTTCAGTGCCATGTTGGACACCATAATGCCATATTTCTTTTACCTGAGTTTCAGATCAGTGTAGGTTTTCTTTAGTCTTCTGCCAGTAAATTTTGGTTAACTTGTATATCAGTGATATGTGTACCTGGGTAATGGTTTTAGGAATCATGGTAGTCTTAGAAATCTGGGTTTTGATTCAATGGTTAAAGCCTGTGATTCATGTACAGGTTGTAGCTCGTTTATTCTCTGTTCATTGGGAACTTGGGGTGACATCCTACTTGAGATTACACTCAGTTTTCCTGAGCATTACACTCAATTTTCCTGAGTATAATACTCAGCTCTCTGGGAGTTAACTCACTGTCCTGCAGTTGAATCATTGAACCTTAGATTCAGTTCAGGTTTAACCTGAAGAATTTTAGACTGTCAAGTGCAGGACAGTATGTTGAAGTTAAGTTGGTTAGGGGGGGGAGTGTTCAGTGAACTGTATGTGAAGTAACATACAGGTTATGAATATATGGTGTTAATGGCTACACCCTATGTGTTTTGTGTAGACTAATACTGTCATACTTAGCAAGACCTGAGAACCACTTGAGAAGTTTACTCTTAGAAATTCTGAGCATACTCAGGAACTTGAGGATCATGAGAGCATCCTCAAAAACCTGAGATTGCAAAGGTTGGGATTTTCCTCCTAGTTTCTCTAATCATCATGTGGGTAAATCCTGAACTTGAACTTGTATTAGGTTCTTTAAAATTCTTTAAAAGTCCTCTATAAGTTCTAAAAGTTCCTGTTTAGTTAAGACCATAAACTGTTAATTCTAATTTAGAAATCCTCATTCTTCTAAGAACTCCCATTCATTCTTAATTAGGACTGTTAGTTTCACTCTAACCTAGAAGTATTCATGAAGGCTTTAATATAGAATGATAGGTTAAACCTTAAACTCTTGTGTTGGTCTAAATACTAAATCTTACTTTCCATATCATGTATTTAGTTTATTTAAGTTTCTTGATAAAGCCTGGGTTATAGTGAGTATTATTTTGATACTCTACAGGAAATCATAGAGACTAAGGTTATATTAGGAAAATATTTTTGAATAGAATCTTGAGAAACCAATTAGAATTAGTTGTTTATTAACCAGCTTGTACACATCATTATTCCATACAGGAGATCATCCAGCTCTTTTACCTACTCGTACTTTCCTGGAGCAAGGCAAGTACATTCTATGGTTTTGATCAGTGCATTTTCTTGTTCTTTATTGCTGACACACTGCGACACGTTCATGATCTTTTCTGACTTGTTCTTTCATGATCTTACTTGTTCTTTCATGATCTTACTTGCATCTTGGGTGGGGGAAATACTCTAGATATGTGACCAAACCCGATACTTATTCATGATCTTTAGCTTAGGCCTCGCTCAGTGCACGCGGGTCCTAAGCCGTACCTTATATGATCTTTCAGGATCTTTCATGCTCTTTCATGGTCTTACCCAAGCCGGTCACATATCATAGTAGTATTTCAAATATATTACACACATGTTCAGGATTTTGTTCTTACATTAGTTTTCCATGATCCTGATCTTGATTTTAGCTATAGTCGTGATCTTTCCTGCATCTTTACATAGTCATGATCTTTCATGTATCTTATAGCAGTAGTTCATATTCTTCATGTTCTTTATATACCTTGTTCTTATCCTGTTCTTTCAGCATTTATTTTCCATACCATGATGTTATTGTTCATTACCTAGAACTGTACTTTGCTCCGCTCCTGAATAGGATATGTTGCAGGTATGCTTGCAGGACATTGTTCTACTCTATGGGCCAGAGCCCAGGATTAGCTGAGCAGGATGAGGCTTAGCTTGAGGTTTCAGGTTTAGACTGTTAGCTTACTCTTAGATATTGTCTTTAGAATTCATATACATTTCATTTTTGATGACTCGTACATTATGATATCTAGATTTGTGGATTATGGTGATCATTCTGGGATACGTTTTTAGATGCTGTGATTCTATATTTTCATGATTATCTGGTTAGTTTTCCCTAGCTTGGTACAGCTTACTTCGTAGTGTCTAACGACGAAGGCTGGGCGTGTCCGACTCGTGTCCGATTATTCGGGAGCGGGTCATGACATATTTTTAGTGGTGGCCCATGCAGGTCTATCCTAATGGTACCTAGAACTTAGCGTACTATTGGGGGACTTGATTTACACTAGGAAAACTTGATCACAGCATAGGAAAATCGAGAAATAAGGGTATATCAGGTATATCAGGTGTATCAGGTATTTGATATTCTATAAACACTTGTTGTATGTAGGTCTAGGTTATTTTAACAGTTTTCTGTTTTGCAGATAGTTCAAAAGTATGCGACACCAGAACTGTCAATTCACCTGCACTTGACGTTTTCGAGCTTCCACTACCTTCTATCACTCTACTATCCCCATGGGTAGTACGTAGTTGACGGAGACGTCTGAAGGGTCCCTTGACAACCAGAGGAAACATGCCACCCTTTCTAAGTCAGACTTGTGGATACACTCTCCGAGCCAGGAAGGACTTCTGATTTCCAGACGCTCAGACACTTGGACTTTTCCGACACCAAGCGCATATCTTGCACCAGAGAGCCGATCGAGAACCTGAAGCCGCCACTGAAGATCATCTCAGCATGTGAGGATCCGACTTCTCTGAAGATTAGAGCCACCAGCCTAGAGATTCAGAAGGTAACGCAGACAATGGAACGAAACCGGAAGCTGAAGCTCATGAAAGACATGAAGATTTATGACAAAGACAACAACTACCCTGGACCCGCAAAGCATCATAATACTCAGTCAGCGTTTCTTCGGTCACATCACCAGTCGCATCATCAGGAGCAGATCTCAGCAGCCAGCACGCCAGCAGCCATATATTCCTGCCAGAGCCCTGCACTTCAGCCCCAGCGGAAGATCCAGATTCAGATCCAGCCGACGATCATTTACAATTTCTGCCACCTCTCAGGATGCCACTATGAAGAGTGCCGCAAAAGACGGAGGTTATGCCTGCACTGCAGATCGTCTGCCCACCAAGTCAAGAACTGTTCGGAGGCCACTGATCACGCTACCCAAGGACGAACGCGAGAAGCACCAGGACTACAACAAGGGGGGACCCGCCTCTCCAGATGCAACAATCACATGAAGCACTACCGTAGGGATCAACCTATGTCAGGACAATTGAAGAAGGTTAGAGAGATTTCCATTCCGGAGGAATACTGAAGACAGACTAAAGACTGAAGATTTTTGCATGGTTTGAAAAACCATGTATCTTGATTAGTAGCCTAGTTTTTCTTAAATTTCTTTTAGCATCTAGACCATTTCTTGGAACTTCTTGTTTTCTATTTTGGAATCTTGGTTGGTATTCGAAACTTAACTCGAGATATTGTTTCCTATTCGTTGATTGGTACTCCTCCAATCCATTCTTCGTAACCTTGCTCTTTTCGAGATTCTACTCAGGAATTTTGTTTCCTATCCAGGACTAGTCACAATTTGTAAATTTTGTTTTCTTTCCGAAGTTCAGTTTTCTATTTGGGGATAGTTGGAATTTGATTTTTATTCAATACTTGTTTCTATTCACCATTCAAGACATCATTTGAAAACTTCGGTTTCGACATGTTCCCTATGTGAGATTCGTTTCCTACGTGGCTTGTTTCTACTTGGAAATTGTTCCGTTCACAACTTTGCTTCGATCTTGTTCCCTATTTGAGGTATCGCTTGTTTCATGGATATTGTTTTACTCACCCATTGATTCTTTTTCCTACTCATAACTTGATTCCATTCGAGAATTTAAGATCCTGTTTCCTATTTCGAGACTTTGTTTTATTCGTGATTTTGCCTTCCATCCAAGATTTATCGGACTTTGAATTTCAGTTCCTACTCGCAACTCGTTGAGACTGTGTTCCCTATTCCAAATCTTGTCTCCTCATTGAGATTTTCTATTCGAGAATTTGTTCCTTATTCACGACTTTGTTGATACTAGATTTTCTATTTTCCACTGTGTACCTTATTGAGATTTCGTTTTCTATTCAAGTTTTACTTGAGATTTCATTATTATTCGAGATTTTATTGAAACTCGTTTCCAGTGCGGAATTTTATTTCTTATTTTGAAACTTGTCTTCTAACTGATACCTTGCCTCAGTTCGTCCTTCGAGACTCTGTTATCCTTTCAAGATAACGTTCCATATGTGGAACCTTGTTACCATTCCAGATATCAGTTGATATTCCGTCATAATCTGAAACTTTGTCCTGTCTGAAATTTTAAATCTCCCTGTCTGCCCTTTTGTACTCACTGATCGGATCCCTTGTCATTTTTAGTACCTAAACTCATGTATTCTAACAGTCAGGTAATTTCACCATTTCCGTGACTTGGACTATTGAAATTCATTTTGAATTTCTTGAAACTCTTTTAAAATTCCTAGGGATAAAGTCGAGAGGCTATTCGATGACCTACTATGGCATGACAGTTGCGCGCTGCAGCCATTAGCTGGATTATGGAGACTGAGGGTTCACTGCAGCCAGTAGCGCACTGGCGAGGCAGGAACTCTAAGTTGAAGTGATTTTAGACACCATAGGTTTTCGAGGATTGTCGAGACTTGTCATATCTTCATATCTTGATCTCTTGGGTTGTTTCGTCAATGATTGTTGGAAAATGGATAAGTTGATAGAGTATTTGGAGACATATTGTTATTGAGTCACGGAGCCGAAAGTACTGCAGTCAGATACATACTGGCGGGGTAGGGATTCTAAAGCAAAGTGATTTCAGATACCAATA
>JANAVB010033322.1:87500-168555 GCA_029216955.1 Iris pallida | reverse complement strand
CGAAGAAAATGAAGACATGCCTGAAATCCTCGAGTTAGAGCCCTGGGCCCAACAGTTGGATACACAATGGGAAAAGCAGCTCGAACAGAAAGAACCTCCTACTGAAGATGAAGTTATACAGGTCAACCTCGGCGACGAATCTTCTCCAAAACCAATTTTTGTCAGTAAAAGCCTGACAGACGAAGAGCGAGAGTCGCTACTGGAACTTCAATAATATATTGATGTGTTCACCTGGAGCTATGAAGACATGCCGGGGTTAAATCCCGATATTGCCCTTCACAAACTCAACATTCGGCCAGATGCAAAACTAGTCAAGCAACAACAACGACGCTTCCGCCCGGGCATCATGGATGCAATCGAAGCCGAAGTCAACAAACTCATAGCCAGCGACTTCATACGCGAGGAGCAACATCCAGACTGGGTCGCTAACATAGTACCGGTCCTCAAGAAGAATGGAAGATTTGAATATGCATCGACTTCCGCAATCTGAAGGGCATGTCCCAAAGATAATTCCCTCTCCCTATCACAGACATCATGATCGACAACACATACGGCTTCGAACGCATGTCATTATGGATGGTTTCTCGGGGTACAACCAAATCAAGATGTCTCCTGACGACGAAAAGCATACATCATTCCGAACACCGATTGGCACATACTGCTACACAGTCATGCCTTTCAGTTTAAAGAATGATGGACCCACATATCAAAGAGCCATGAGTATCATCTTCAGGGATCACTTGTGCAAGACCGTGAAGTGCTATGTTGATGACATGCCGTCAAGAGTCATTGCAAGGGTACCACCTCCAGGATCTAAGGACGGTATTCGACCTGATGCGAGCACACAACCTGAAGATGAATCCCACAAAATCCTTCTTGGACGTATCCAGCGAAAAGTTCTTGGGTTTTATCATCACCGCCCAGGGTATCCACGTAGACCATGAGAAGACAAAGGCAATCATGGAGATGGGCCCCCGAGAAATCTTCGAGAACTAAGGCCTTCAAGGGAGGCTAGCTTACATTAGGAGGTTCATTTCCAACCTCTCCGGGCGTTGTCAGCCATTCACCCATCTCATGAAGAAGGGCGTCTCATTCGTATGGGACGAAGAATGTCAGCGTGCCTTCGACAACATCAAGAATATTTGTCGAACCCTCCAGTCCTGGTGACCCCGGTTGCTGGAAAACCATTCCTGCTCTATGTACGAGCAATGGAGCATTCCATCGGTGCTCTGCTAGCACAAAAAATGATGCAGGCCATGAATAAGCTATATATTACCTCAGTCGAATGATGATCGGGCCAGAGCACCGATATACCGCTGTGGAGAAAGAATGCCTCGTCCTGGTGTTCGCCATTCAAAAGAGCGACACTATGTCACAGGACAAACCATACATGTGATCTTACGAGTCAACCCTCTCAGGGTCCTCATGACTAAACAGGGGAACTCAGCTCTCGCCTCGCTACATAGGCAATATTACTGTCCCCCTACCATATGATCTTCGTCCCACAAAAGGCTGTTAAAGGTCAAGCCCTGGCAAACTTTTTGGCAGTCCATCCAGGCTTAGAGTCGTCCAGAATATAGAAATCCCAGATGAGGTCGCCGACTCGCACGCAACCTCTCACGATGATATATGGCGAATGTTCTTCGACGGTGCCTCAAGGACCGGACCTAAGGGCAACATCATCGTTGGAGTCGGGGTGGTGCTGGTTTCTCCTTCCGATTGGTGATCAATCGTGCTTACTCCCTCACAGAACCCTGCTCTAACAATGTGGCCGAGTACAACGCTTTGGTCATTGGCCTCCAACTTGCAAGAGAGCTGGGGGTAGAATATCTTGAAACATACGGCGATTCACAGTTAATCGTCAATCAGATCTGAGGTTCATACGAAGTCCGCCATGAAGACATGATCCCCTATCACCAAATAGCGATCAACATCATCTCGTCGTTCGAGGGGTTCTTTATCGAACACGTTCCCAAACTCTAAAATATGGAAGCCGATGTCCTAGCTGGCCTTGCCGCTTCCCTAGCAGTTCCGAACTATGCTCGCCAATCAGTGGATGTGGTGGGCCATGAGCTGGTATGTCCCAAGAATAATGTTCAATTCGTGGCGAGTTATTCCACTCAGACGATCAACGAAGTCCCGGACTGGAGACAACCATTCATTGACTTCGTAGTCTACGACATCCTGCCCGAGAACCCAAAAGAGGCCACCTCTATCCGAAGGCGTTCTCTCAGGTTCTTCTACGATACAGAGACAAAATGCTGTATCGCCGATCTTACGATGGGTTATTGCTTCGATGTCTGTCAAACGTAGAAGCCAAAGAAGCCATACGCGAAGCTCATGACGGTGTCTGCGGGGCCCATCAGCCTGGCCCAAAATTGCAAGACCGTCTTCACCGAATGGGCTACTACTGGCCCACGATGGTGGCAGATGCGATAGACTACGCAAGAAAGTGCAAAGCTTGCCAAGTCTACGCGGACTTCATCCACCAACCATCCAAATTTCTACATCCGACAGTGACATCCTGGCCATTCGAAGCATGGGAATGGATATCATCGGTCCGATCACTCCACCTTCCTCCCGAGGACATCGCTTCATACTCGCAATCACAGATTACTTCTCCAAATGGGCGGAAGTTGTTCGCTTGCAGAAGTTAAAACTTCAAACGTGATCAGCTTCCTCAAGCATACGTCATCTATCGCTTTGGACTGCCCCGAAGGATCATCCACGATAATGGTCCACAGTTTGCAAGCCACGCCTTCTATCGGTTCTGCGATAAACACCACATCCAGAATATCGCTTCGACACCATACAATCCGGCAGCAAATGGGTTGGCAGAAGCATTCAATAAAACCATCATCAAGTTACTCAAGAAGTTCGTGTCGTCCAATAAGCGCGACTGGAACGAGAAGCTTGGTGAATGCTTATGGGCATACCGTACTACAGTCCGAACAGCCATAGGGAACACACCATTCTCCCTGGTGTACGGAGTGAGGCAGTTCTCCCATTGGAGGCTCAAATACCCTCGCTCTGCGTCGCTCTCACTTATCAATTGACGACGGACGATAACTACCGTCGTCGACTACAAGAGTTGGAGGCCTTAGATAAAAGCGCCTCTTGGCTCAGCAACGAATCGAGCTTTACCAAGCACGCATCTCCAGAGCCTTCAACAAGAAGGTTAAAATCAGAACATTCCAAGTGGCGATCTCGTTTTGGCAGTTCGGAGGCCGATGGTCATGACTCACAAAACCGTCGACAAATTCCAGCCAAAATGGGAAGGTCCATTTATCATTGAGGCCGTATTCCAACGGTGCTTACCGCCTCGCAAAACAAAATGGAGACTTGCTCATGCTGCCCGTCAACGGCAAGTTCCTGAAGAAATATTATGTCCAAAACAAAATTTCTAGATTACCGAGTTATGTACCCGTTGGTACCGCTGAACTCATATTCACAAAAATCCCAGATTATCGAGTTATGTACCCGTTGGTGCCGCTGAACTCACATCCACAACACTCCTAATTACCTCTGAGTAGGAAGACTCCACGGTAAAACCCTCATACTTGCCATATCCTCATTACCTCTGAGTAAGTAGTTGGTTCCCTTTTTATCCTATTATCCGTATCCGAACCAGGATACGCCAAGGATAATAGGTCCACAAATATCCTCCATTGAGTCCGCTCCTACCATGTCCTCATTACCTCTGAGTAGGAAGACTCACGGTAAAACCCTCATACTTGCCATGTCCTCATTACCTCTGAGTAAGTATGTTGGTCTCTCTCGTCTTATTATCCGTATCCCGAACCAGGATATGCCAAGGATAATAGGTCCACAAATATCCTCCGTTGAGTCCGCTCCTACCATGTTCGTATTACCTCTGAGTAGGAAGACTCCACGGTAAAACCCTCATACTTGCCATGTCCTATTACCTCTGAGTAAGTATGTTGGTTCTCTCTCTTATTATCCGTATCCCGAACCAGGATACGCCAAGGATAATAGGTCCATAAATATTCTCCGTTGAGTCCACCCCCATACTTGCCATGTCCTCATAACCTCTGAGTAAGTATGTTGGTTCCCTTCCATCCTATTATCCGTATCCTAAGTCAGGGTACGCCAAGGATAATAGGTCCACAAATGTCCTTTGCTAAGTTTCTTAGTACAGGCCCATCATTCCTTATCATGCCTTGGAAGCCCAGCTGCTCCATGGTATTCTCTCTCCCGATACCCGGAACGTCCATGATCACCTTGCCGTGGAATTGTTCTAGGTATCCCCATCAAACTTGTTATCCGTACCTAAAACCAAGGTATGCCAAGGGTAACAGGTCCACAGACAAGTCCCCCATTCGGGGCAAACGCCACCACAACACCACAAGCACAACAGGCAGTACAAATAAAAGGTAGAATAAAGCATATTCTTTTATTTGGAAGCTAAAAACCATTACATGTTCTGGGACCATGTCCCTCTCAAAAAGAACATAACAAAAGAAGAAAAGGCCGACTATGGTTCGACATTACATAATTCCAGAAGGCGGTTCTTCACCAAGGCGGCCCTCCGTTCAATCAGCTGCTTAGCTCGACGCTCCGCTTCCTGGGACAACCGCTCCGCATCATCAAAATACATATGTGCCTGCCAGCCATCTTCCATCTTCTTCAAGGCGAGCTCCAGATTGGCAGAAGCTCGACTAAGTCTGTCACCCTCCTGCATAGCAAGTCCCTTTTCGGCACGGGCGGCTTCGAGCTCAAACTCCAGAAAGGCCAGCTTTCTCTGGAGTTCGAGGATCTGCTCCCTGGTGTCGATTACCCCGCGGAAGGCGGTCGCTTCCCGAGCCATACAATCTTTATGTCTACGACTCAATCGATCGTATAACTGGGACAGATCACGGCGGTCCTTCAGTATGGTCGGCTTGATCGATTCTCGAGCAAGCCTCAGCTTCTCCACCGCGGTTATGAGGAAAGTGCACTCTTGATCTATCGCCGGAGGCAAATCAGCCTGCTGCAGCACGTGAAACTGGGTCACAAGTCGATCAGCCTCTAGCAGTTTCGGCTCCAGAAGTGCGGCTAACCCTGCCACGCTAGGGAGTGTTCTAAGGATGTCGATTTGGCCACCGGCGTACTGACGGGCCATAGCAAAGGGAGTCCCCCTCTCCACAGCTGCCTCAACCCCTCTCTTCAGGTGGCGGTAAAAGCTGTCAACCACATCCTGTGACACTTCATCCAAAACTTCTGTAGAGGATGGCGTCAAAGGAAGTGTGGCTGGCAGTGTCGAAGGAGTAGCATCGAAACTTGCCACCAAGGAAGCAAATCCTGTGCGAAAAGACGCATGAATAGCGGATAGCTCCTCTTCCGCCGCCCGAAGAGCTTGGATACTCGGCAAAGCGGAAAGGTTAACCCCCGAAACCATATTTGCAGAGGAGGGCGCAGGAAGCATTGTTCCGGCCGCGGTTGTGCCACCACTTGGGCCCCCGAACTCGACCCAGCCGGAGGCCCCTCAATATAGGTTAGAAGAGAAGGAGGCACACGTGCTCCCATCAGATCCCCTCCGGTAGAGTCCGTCCCGACAATGTCCGTCACCGGCAACCATGTCATCCGGCATGATAGGTGGCTGATCCCCTGCCTCCTCGTTTGAGGGATGGGACGAATCATCGGCATCCTGCCCATCATCCTCTTCGCTCGTCGTCGTGGACTCCGAGTCCGGCACAAGAACCATATTCGTCTTTTTCTTCCTCTTCTTGGACCCCTCGGGCTTCTCTGCCAAGCCAGTCCCGACAATAAAGCTGGTGCACATGTCAAAATTTACGGAAGGTTTGCTCGCCGCAACATGATAGAGGGCCGCCATGTACAAAATCTTCCCTTGCGTATTAGCGTCGGGGACCGAGAAGCTAGCTCGGGTATGAACCGTATTGTAATAATGCCACGTCTTGATACCGTCAAGGACACTGCCCTCATAGCCTAGGCAAGCACTAGGACAATCAAGTACACGTTATTGCGGTAACGATATACCAGGTGCGCCGGACGAATATTGTACAGCCAGGGAAGCATCTTTTCAGATAAGAGCAGGAGAGGTTCAATGCCGTCAACATGTACACCCCTCACTACTCTAGCTGTAAATTGAGGGACAGACACAAAGAAATCGGGCCCATCCACTCTCGCCAACGCCCTCCGACAGGCTGGCATGGTGTCAAATTCCCACGGTTGACGATGGTATCGGAAAAGGAAAGCGTCATCATCGGTAACGCCATCGTCTGCTCCGGGCCTCATCAACGACCGATAATACATCAATAGCCAACCCATTAAATAATGGTAGGGTAGTTCTATTCGTTCAAAGTCCAGTATCGTCTCGCGAGCAATGACTTTGGACGAAAAGACGCAGAGGCCGTGGTGTATGCTACACACCATGGTCGGAAGAAGGGCCAGCCTGACTCTGAAGACCAGCTTCACGGCCGGAAGGATGAAGAGGCGGCTAATCCTTTCAATAAAACCTGCCCCTCCCGAGACTACGCAGTTCCGTAGACATACCATCAAGAATCCGGCCAAGAGAGCCTTCTCAAAAATTTCCCGGGTACCGTGGTAGAAATAGCTGAAGGAGTCGGTGCGACTCCCAAACTTGTCACCGGTGGACCTCGACCTCTTGGCATTCGACATCAGGTTGTTTATCTCCTCCTGGGTCTGAGGACCTCGAGAAGAAACCCGGCCAGAGGGATTGAATTTGAAAATATACGAGACCCAAGACGTAGTATGGGGAGCGTTCCCTTCTGAGCTATTGTTCTTCTTGATAGCCGTTTGGTGACAAATACTGTGGTGGCATAGCAGTTCCCGGTACATGGCAACGAAACCCGGGAATCATCGATCCAGATCCTCGAATTCCTCGTTTGTTGGGGTATATGCTTCGAAGGCCTCACCCCCCCATGGCAGCTTAGAAACAACATACATTTCATGGAGAGCAAGACCCAACTCCCCTCCGGGCATGAAGAAAGTTCCTGTCCTCCGGTTATACATTTCCAAAAGAGCCATGAACAACGGCTTATTGATGGGTAACCCGTAACAGGTGCCCCGGATTGCATAATAAAGGTCAATCTCCCGAAGGAATGCCTCGTATTTCTTCAGGATCCATGATATCAGGTTAGCCCACGTAGGGATGGGGTTTATCCAGTTCAACAGCGACAACCTGCCAACATGATAAGACCCCTTGCGAGCAAGCTGATTCAGGAAGGTATCAGCTAGAGTAAACGTGAAGTTGGGACCAGATACGTTTATGAAGGTACCCGGAATTAGCTCCATCATGCTCCGACTGACCGAGTTCCTGCTCGCACATGCTGACCTCATATTCTTATTATAATGGATGTTGCCCACGAACATCCCCGATTGGGTTGGAGTTAGGGAGCCCACCATCCGCCTGCTCAACGGTACCATATTGAACCACAAGAGGGGAAAATGACGTTCCATTTCGGGAATATGGATCTCCATCCCGTCCACAGTAAAGTTCCAGCTCTCAGAAATATTCAGCACTCGGGGGTTCTTTATAGATAGAGCATCCCCGAAGAGAAAGGTCGGTTTCAGATACTCTTCTTCCAGCCTTCCCGAGTTTATCATAGTACAAAAAAAGTGGAAAGGCTGGTTATTGATGACGTTCACCCTCTCCAGAGGCTCATTGGCGGGAAGCTGATCTGACACACGTCGAACCAAGTTGTCGAGCTGCACACCCATGGCATATTGGGCTGAACCCACCAGAGGTTCTCCGGCAGCATTGAATGGCAGATTTACTGAAGAAAGAACAAAAGAAACAGGATTAAAAGATGGTTAAAAATGAGAACACTTAGAAGCTTCTTAAAAGGCACCCATGAGCTTATGCGGCTCGATTCAACGTAGCCTTATACAGCCCAAATTTAGTTGGGTCTCATGCGGTACTGCTTCGATAAAGCTTGTGCGGTTCAGTTGAGCTTATGCGGTATGTCTTAGCGAATCCCTATGCGGCCCAGATTCATCAGTAGCTCATGCGGTCCCAAGGACTTCATGCGGTTCAAATCTAGAACTGTTCCTGCGGCTCAAATCCTTCTCATGCGGCTCAAACACGGGGCATGTGCCATGCGGCTCGGATATGAGAAGGTCATGCGGCCCATGCAACATATGCGGCTTCATCATGTTGAACTTGGGCAGTTCAAAAAAAGACGAAGGATGAAGGCTTGTGCATAAATTATGCAACAGAGCCATGATTTTTAGGGTTCGAAGCATTCAATATTCCATCCAATCCTTACCCTTAAAAGCAGGGTGGACGTCGGGATGGACGTTAGGTATCGCAGCCGTCGAAGAAGCCACTTTCTTGCCCTTTGCAGCGGCAGCTTTGGAAGACTTGGGGGCCATAGTCGTCCGACGGTCGGAGAAGAAAGACAGAGACAGAAAATCAGGGCAGCAAAAGTTGAAGACGAGAGAGAGAGTATAGAAATCACTCCAACTGACACTCTCATATTTATAGGCAAAAATGAGGGCACTTCGATCCATGTGCGCCATGAAAACCGACTCTTCGGTTATCAAGACGAACTGAGTAAAGGCCAAAACTCTTGGGATCCTGTCCCAAAAAGCGGCCTTGAATCTGACAGCAAATCGAAGGTAATCAATGCAAAAGATTTGTACACATGGCATGAAGACGTGGCAAGGAGCCCATGCGGTTCAGATGGCCATGCGGCTGGAACGACCATGCGGCTCAGAAGGCCATGCGGCTGAGGGTGGGCTATGCGGCTGAGACACCCATACGGCCAGAACATCTTATGCGGCCAGAGGAGTTTATACATGGCCATGCTTCTTATTCAAAGTATTTCAATTTTGTAAATTGAAAAATTTGAAGAGGGTCTTGTAGAAGCATGGAAAAGAATAAAAAAAAGGTTCATGCGGCTCAGAGAGCCCATGCGGCTCAGGGATCCATGCGGTTCAAGCGTCTATGCGGCTCGAATAACTCCATGCGGCCCAGAGAGGAGCCACGTGGCCTTTAACAACTTCATCCCTTCGTTCTTTGCTGCATTTAATGCCCTAACGGCTGACAACTTTGACGAAATGACAGCTCTGACAACAAGGGGCAATAATGACTGACGTAATGGCACGTCCCTAGGGAAGAAAAGAAAATCTTCTCACAGTTGGTAGAATCCATCTAATCCCGAGGTATGCGGCTGCTACATTTATGCGGTCGTCCACCAGCATGCGGCTGCTACATTTATGCGACCGACCATCAGCATGCGGTTGCATCCCTTATGCGGCCGCCCATCAGCATGCGGCTGTCCACTCCCATGCGGCTGCCTATCTTTATGTGGCTGTTCATCCCCATGCAGCTGCTCATCTTTATGCGGCCATTTAGCCTCATGCGGCCCACTCATCTGCGGCTCTGCCAAGATGATTGAGACACGTGGCAGTCTTATCTTCCTGGGATTATGGGTGTTAACAAATCTTAATCAGATTTATTACAATAAATGCCCAGATCAAATCAAATCGAGCAAATTAGACACGTGGCAGGCCATTACAAGTCGCAAATATTCATGGCAATCAGCAATTATTATCTACAGAGATTTAATGCAATCATATTAATTGCTTAAATCTATCATATACAAGATGGACGGCCCAGATTAACTTTCAGACCGTCGACTTTTGAGAATGGGCAATCATTACAAATCCTAATGATGCCCCCCACTCTTATAAATAGCAAGGTGCCATTCCCTTGCAAGGCGAACAGACAGGCAGAGAGGACAGACACACATAGAGAGAGAGAGAGATCCCCGGCTCAGATCCAGAGAGAATAAAGAGAGCATTTCTTCATCAACGCCAAGTACTTCTTCTCTAGAGCCAAGGCTGCACCCGATCGTCCAAGGGGTAAGGCAGAGTTGCTGTCGCTTTCCCGAGCCTCTAACGTCTCCCCCCAGAATCTAAAATAAATAATTGTACTTAGATTGTTGTACCTAGATTTTTGTCCCTAGGCTTTCTTTGTACAAACGAGTTTGTATTGTGAGTCTAAGTTCAGTCCTCCGATAATTGTTCTGTTCTTTTACAATCAATGGCAAACAAGAGAGAGTTGAGTGACTTGTAATATGATAACAGTGAGCTTGAGTGATTGTAATCTTGGCCTTGCGCTCCATTATAACCTTTGTTTCAATATCAATAAAAGAGTGTTTTGCAATGACTTATATTTTGCTTCAAATTCTGCTGCTATTATTTAATGTCTCTACTTGGGACTTCTGTGCGACGACCCCATCGCAGCCGCTGAAATCGGCCGTTATGGAACCCGCCTTGCACGAGCGCAACCTTGCCTCGTATGGCATCACTCCTTAGCGAGGACGATCGCTCCTACGGGAGCAAGGCATGACATAATGGTATCAGAGCACGGCTTTACGTCCTTGGACTATCGATTGAATTCTTTAACTTCGATGTTTCTACAAACTCTGAATTATTGCTTTTGCAAAGTTGATATCGTTGGTGCGCTCTCTCTCAAATGTCCTACGGATGTCCATACAATAAGTCTAACTATTTTCTAAAACATAGGAGAAAAGTTTTTGACAAAACAAAAAGATGGTTCGCGTAAGCACGGTTGGCTAAGTCGGGCTGGGCATATACACCAAAGTTGTGTCGACCTTAGAAAAGTCGTATGCGGGAATTGAATAATGTTGAGAAAGAATGAGTTGAACTCGATTGAGTAAAGTGAGACGACTATCGATAGGGGTGCTATCGAGCGACGATAACATCGGTGCGATATAGGTGAGCGTGCTTGAAATTTGAGGAATAGTTTGAACGAAAAATTTGAAAAAGTCGATTTAGATTCAAATGATGGTTTTGAGGATTTGTTGAATGACTTCATCCCTGAGTGGTGTATGCGATAGCCCCAGGGATATCAATCGATCGATTGAGGATGCAGGATGTCAGTGAGTCTATCAGCAAGCGTCGCGTTATGCAAAGTCTTAGATTGAGTGTCGTTGAACAAGTAGTTGTCTTGAAGATTTGGATGAGTTGATTCGAACAACTTAGAATTGACGCACATGGAACGTGCACAAGATTGAGATTGCGCAAGTATGAAATATGGGAATGATAGAGTAGGTACATCAAATCAAGAAAAAGTTAAGGTGTAGCGAAAGAATGACTTAATTGAAGAAATTGTTGAGAATCATTTACGAACGTTAGCACGACAGGTAGATAGCGTGCATGAAAGGTTTGATTTTAAAGTTATACGAATGACTCTAAAGATTGGAATGGATGTTGCTCGATGATTTGAGTTAGCAAGGAATGACATGATTCGGAGAAAAACGTTGGTCGATGACTTAAGATAGACGGACGAACAATACGTGAATTTGGGTTTGAGGAATTTGATGTTGTAAATGATTCGAGGGATAATGATCGAACTTGAATTTGAATGTTGAGGAGATTATCCGGTCGGACGATAGCATCATTCGTACGAATCGAAATTAGTTGCAAAGGAAGATCGTCAGGTTACGTATATCGTCGATGGTATTGAGGCGTATCAAAGATCGATATGCAATAACTCGGGGGTACTCTAACCCGACAAATGACGATCGTACAATTTTTATTGTTCGGCTGGATGCTATACTTAGGATTTTGATTGAGATGAATGTTGGATAAAAAACTGAAGTATCCAGATGGTTACGCGGATAACCACAACATCGACATTCTTGTCGTGTGCGAGCGCAACTCTAGCCTCGCACATACGCCGCATCGGATTTGGGGCGATCGTTCCGCGTGAGCGTTGACATGGTGACTCATGTTGCGGGAATGATTGAACTCAGAAAATTAGGACACGACAACTTTGATTGTCTCGACGTGTTGGTTTGATGCGAAGGAAAATTCAAGGATGTTTGGACTTGCGATTGATGATTGAGTAAACTTGAGGATTGAATAGATCCAATCTACGTATCGAGAATGAATTAGTCTAGACACCAAACAAGAGTTACGTCCCAATGAGGATGACTATTCCGCGGGAGCGTGCATGGTAATTCATGCCCACCGTGGATAATCTGAATCGCGTGAGATCGGGGCGCAACATATTGTTAAGCTGGACGACCTTATGATCGAATACATGGATTGTGATAACTGACTTAGGAAATATGAAATGTGAATTATGGTTTAGAAATGAATCGTGTCGTAGCGAGTTTGACTTGAGAAGAATTGATAGGTGGATTATGCCGAACGTGTTCGAAAAGATAGACTATGCAAAATGGCTTGTTGATCGAGCGATATTGATGTGTCGAAGATTTGGTTGAGTGAACTTATGATAGGATGTCTTTGCTGGATGACTCAGACCCCGTACGACAAATATTGGGATGTGTGTAGGAAATCTATGCTCGAAGTTTAGAAATCGGAGTGATGCAAGCTTGGGTAGAAAAACCCGTACTATCAACTTTGGTTTGACCTTAGGATGGGGTCAGTATTGATATTATCGTTTGGAAACTATGATTCCAATATTGACAATTGACTTTAGCTAGTTGAGATAGCCTAGCGGCTAGGCGAGATGTCCACGTCGCGAGAGTTAGCATCGATACGATTGATTTTTAGGATTGAGTGGACGAATCAATAGGTGGTATTGGATTCACTATCACAAGGCTTGGTTGAAATGCATGTATTTCGGGAACGCCTGGAATGTGTGCACGATCCATACTAAGTGATATGTTGAATTCAAGTGAGACTTGAGGAATGAGAAGGGTCGAGGATTTTAAGATCGTGAGTTTTGAAGAAAGGATTGAGGGTAGCACGAGCTTGGTTCGGATTTGAGAAATTTATAGAGGAAATGTGCACGAGAGTCATTGAACATTCGAGTTATAAGTCGATAAGTGTACTCAGTTAGTTTCGAAGATGAAACTTTTTCTGAGTGGTGTATGATGTAGTGCCCTGTCCCGCTCAATCAATCGGAGGAATCGAAATGCAAACGGTGCTCAGACTTAGCCTTGCAACGGCTACTCGAAGACATCGCTCGGTCGAGGCGACCGCTCGTTCAGGTGGGGTAGTTTCGGTGAACTTGCCTCATCTTCGCCTTCACATAATAAATCGCATGTTTTTAACTTGCACAAGTAGACTTGATATTAAAAGAGATGAATCCACATAGATAAGGGAATAATCCCGACGGGTCGGATTGAGTTAGAATATGGAAAGGCCCAACGGTCGGCTTAGAGTTGGTGCACGGCGTGCTTTGAAAATGACACTCGATCCTTCGTCCCGTGGCTTGGGAGAAGGAAAGTTGGTTGAGTAGGCAAAGTTATGAATGTAGCCTAAGTCATAGGCGTCGCCCGCATAAATGCTTCATAAAGCATGCTCGGTCCTACCGTCCAAGGCTTGGCATAGCCTTGGCTTGCCCCATGAGTTAAGTTGCGTTGCACGGCTTATGATATAAGTCTAGGCACCCAAATGACTTGGTCGTTCTAAAGTCGAACGCATGTGCGGCACGTTTCCGCAATGCGAGGCTTGACGCAGCCATTACTCGTCGAGTCATTGTGCGTTTAAGTCAAGCAAGTTATGTTAGGCTATCAGAGTGGTAGCAAGCACGGGCCTACGAGTTCTACGGTCGGGTATAACCACATAGTCTTACGGTCTCAAGGCCCGTCATATAAATTATGACTTGGGCGATAGCATCGCGTAGAACGTAAATCGATTTAAGGAACGATGCACGAACTTATTGTTTAAGGCATGAACCACGGTTGATTTAATGAGTTTTGGCGAAAGGACTATCGAATAGGCATTCATGAGTTGAATGAAATGATATGGTAACATAGAAAGAATGCTCGCGACCGTGGGTCGTCGAGGGGTCTCAAATGATAGAAGTCTTGATATTGGTTTTAAAAGAGAGGGTAACACAAAAAGAAGGATAACGGTGTGAGACGTTAGTTTGAGTCGAGTCTTGCATGGTCATTAGACAACTTGTCGACTAGGGCGATTTGTTTCCTCGGATGATAACCCGGGGCCACGGGACCGTTTCGGCCTAGGAGGAAACCAAGGGTGAATGTGAGCTGGATAGCTGAGCCGAAAGGCAAGTATTCGATGGACGCTCATTGGGGCTAGCGACTTGCGATGACCGGTCCATCCTATACCAGCTATGTGTCCAAGATAGCTTGTCATGCTAGTGACCGCATAAAGATGAGTCGGCATGGGCGGCGATCTGCGTGTATGCCTTTGGATTGAGTCAAGTGATGTGTTCACTATATATATCAATGAGTCGAGTCGAATGAGTGTACGATCGGAAGACAATGTTTGGGCCTAAGATTTGGCTACAATGAAGACACCGTACTTCGGCACGAGATGTGGCGTTGATTCTTATATTGTCGACATATAAGTTGCATAGTGATGATTGAGTTGTCTTGAGTTTAAGTGTCACGACCCGCACCCACTATGAGGGTACGAGAACGTAACAACGCCCAGCCTACGCCGCAGTGTCGGCGGTAGAACGCTGTCCTAGGTCTCATGCATCTAACAGTATAAGGCTAAGCAGTTTATACTCCCCGAATGGGGGTGACATAGTAGAATGTAAACTCAATCACATCTAAGGTAGAGCATAATAGAAGATAGATAAAACATGAATTCCAAAAGAGATATAGCAGATAGAAGTCTAAGTGTCTAAGATACATAAATCCAGAAATACATCTCAAAGCTCAAATACAGTAATCCATAAATACAACTCAAGACAACTAAAAATAAACTATGAGCAGAACCCTAGCTATCTATACAACCTCTATTATGTCTCCTCTAGGCTAGCAGGCAACCTCCAGGCTACCTGTAAAAATTTATCAACAGGTCCAGTCAGGACAGAGCGAGCACAGTACATCTCAACAAATCATAGCAGGCTAGAAAATATAATCATGCAGTAAAGTAAGATACAGGATCTGAAAGAAATACAGTATGTAAACAGAGAGAGAGAACTGTAATAGAAATATCTACTATAAGTAGAGAACTAACAGTGGATAGTGAGTCAGAGTATAATATAAACATGTGAATGGTATAGGAGATTCATGACTACAGCTAAGAGAGTGATTCACGACTACAGCTACTTAGATAATATTCACATGCCTATTTCTACTCCCCTATCCCTAATCAATACACAAGGATCTGTTCAAGTTATGTTAAGATTCGTGAAACTTCACATGGCTCATAAAATGAGTGATACGTGAAGGTGATTCATGATGGCTCTGTGAACATGAGAGTACATATGTCACAAGCGATTCGTAAATCAGAGGAAGCATAGAGATACGTGATGATTCATGAAACGTACAAAACATGCAGTATCCGATGCTCCCGAGGGGAATAACATCTCATAAAAAGATCCATATAGTACCAATCCGTGTGACCAACGTGACAGTATCAAGTAAAGTAATTTAAAGTATGAAAATAATTCTAAACAAGATATGAAATGATCAGAGAATGTACTCGCCTGCTATCTGAATGTCCAAAGGAAATGTACTATCCGAGGAGAGGTGTCTGGCTCCTATTTAGAACAGCACAAGTCACAACAAGTCCAAAATGGTAAAATAAAGCTCTACTATACATTCTACATGATTCTAGGTCATTCTAGGTCAAAGTCAACTCTTGGTCAACTCTGGTCAACCGTACTAGTCAAACTAGGTTAACTTAGGTAGTACTAGGTCTAAACCTAGACTAACAAGTCTCATTAGGCCTAACCAAGCCTAGACTAACACTCACACAAAATCACAAAGCTACACAAGTTATCAAACACATATTACATATATATATTCATATATATTTTTATTACAAGCAAGGTGCATAAAGACAAGGAGTGAGTGATACATGAATGTGGATATGGCAATGTGTACATAGCAGTACAATATGTTCAAGTGTGAGGGGGTTATGTTAGAAGGATAACATTTAGCAAGGGTTCATTGTGTCACATAGAAGAAATAACATGTAAAGCATAGGTTTAGCATGTGTGTGAGTGGGTGTTAATCATAACAAAAGGGTTTATGTATATATCAAAGGGTTTACTCATAACAGTAAGTAGGTTTTATGTGTATTCATGCTTGGGGTTACTGTCAACATGTAGAAGGGGTTTTAACATATGAACATGGTGCTAAGTGCTAATATGGCATCATACATTCCTATCATGTTGGAATTCATATATAGCATACATTTATACTTGATTACGTTACTTACTTACATATGGATACTTGCATACATGTTTCAATACCTTGGATTACCCACATGCTTGTATTTCATCCATTCATTCATGCATTGCATTCATTCATTCATTCATTCATGCACCTATACATACATATTTGAATACATTATATACTTTCATACATTATATCATTTATGCATACTCTATATTATATTACATTCTCTTAACACACACACATATATATACACATGCATACATACATATTTGTACATACAAGGATACACAAAATGTATATGTCGTATAGTAATCTTCTACTTAAAATCAATACAGTACAAATTAAGCATTCATTAAATTCTAGGATTAAAATATGTTATAGATCTTTGTGTTAGCTTTCCGAAACTTTAAACGGATCACATTTTCGTGTCCGGAAGCTCCCGAAATCGTAAAAATACCGAAACGCGTTCGTCTTTCGTACAGCTGACACTCAAATAATTTTACAGAAAGTTTTAGAACGAATTTGGCTTATTAAAATATATATTTGGAAAGCTATCTTCGATACGGTTCTTTTAAAAAAAAGGAAGATAAATCGGAGTTTTAAGCTAAAAGTTATGACATTTCTAAGTTACTATTGCTACTAAAAACGTGGATAAATATTATGACGAATTTAGGTAGTTTGAGACAAAAGAAACACAAGTATATAACATAATATATCAAGAACTCACTCTCTACACTAATATATATATATATGAGACACTATAGAACACATCTTCAATACAAAAATATGAGATTAAACATGTAATAATTTATTCATACATAACAACAACACATAGTGTGTCCAAATTTGGGATTTTCCCACATGGACACAACCACAACACAAAGGACACTCCTATGACCTTCAAATGGACACAAAATGGACACAAATGGAGATACAACCATGGGGGTCATTCCTATGGGTTCAAAATAGACCTATATGCATGAGGAAATGAAAAGGAGAAGGGATTTATACCTCCCGGTAGATCGAATCGAAGAAAAGCCTTCCCGGAGCGACACCGACACGTAGAGATTCCAAAAGGACACGACACCGACACGTAGAGATTCTAAAAGGACACGAACGAGCTCCGAATCCTCCTAAACTTGGCTAGCACCCTCTAACCATGGAGTAGAGGAAAAATGAAGAAGATTTGTTGAAAGAAGGGGTTGATTTGGAGATGAAATCAATGGAGGTTCATCTCTAAATTAATTTGGGAAAGAACAAGAGAGAGAAAGTGGATGAAAACAAATGAATAAAGGAGTGACTCACTCCTTATCCCCCCCATAGGTGGCTGCCCAAAAATGGTTAGGTGTCCCCTATTTGAATGTCCAAAATGCCCTCCACTAATCTATTTGATTTAAATTAGGAATGGGTTAAAGGTTGAGGTCAATTTAATCTAGTTTTAAGTCTCTAATTAAACTAAACCTATCTATAAATAATTAGTCTAACTACTAACTAAAATTAATATCATGTGGACTAAAATTAATATCATGTGGGCCATGCCTAACTAGTGTGTGGGTCCCACTAGAGTCAAACTACCCCCCGAGTCCCCGTTTCAAGTCGGATTGAGTTGAAATTCGAACCCGACTCAAATAACCCCAAAATAATATCATAAATAATAAAATAAATTTCAACCCCAAAATAATATCATAAATAATAAAATAAATTTTAAAATATTCAAAAATGTAAAATGATAAAAATACCCATGTTTCTGAAAACTGGGGGTGACAAATCTATCCACCTTAAAAAGATTTCGTCCTCGAAATTAAAACAAAGCAATCACAGAAAACACATGCAGAAAACAATCTCATTCAAATACTTTTCAAAAAAAAATTAGCAATAAAAAATCACTTTGAGGCACTTCAAACATTTGTAAATAAAAACTGATACGTGTCCGATACGGACACAAAATCATCACAAAATCACACCTATCAAAGGTCAAAATCAACAATCACCAACGCAATAAATATCAAAATAATTCAAACAGGTCAAATGCAAAATATTCTTAGGCCAGAAATGATATTAAACATCCTAATCACATGGTTAGGCTCTAGGTCAAACAGTCTATAGGGTTTCACTAGCAAAACATCAAAATCACAAGTCATGATTTTAAATAGTTTTAAAATGATTTAAAAATTACCAAAAATTATATCATGATTTAAATGTCAAATAAATAAATGATTAAAATTACAAAATTTCAAAATTACTCTCATTTTAGAAAACTGGGTGTTACATTAAGTCAGGAGATGCCATAAGGCAAAGTCTGGCGAGTGACACTTATGGGTCAGTTGGTGACTGAAGTAGCAAGGGCCGTAAGGCGGCGATATGGTTTAGTCACCCTGAGTTGTGAGGCACGGCACGATGGATTCCTAGCACGATCACATGGAAATGGAGCCTCACCGCGTAGTTGCGTTTCTGATTTTAGCTGAAAGGCAAGCACGACTTGATAGGTTAACGTTGTCGAGTCAACGTTGTTGTTGCAAGCACGGGATGGTCTAGAGACAGAAAATAGGCCAAGGCGTCGTTCCTAAAATAATCCTAAGGCAAGAGTAGAAAGACAATACAAAGGGGACTAAGCTGCACAACGTAAATAAATGTGTCGATTTTGTATGGGTGGGTGAGGAGCTCATTCCACCAGTACAGTTGAGTACTGACATCCACATAGTTTTCATGTGCAGGCATAGGTAGAAGCTCGTGGCACGGAGCTTGCTTGGATGCGTCGAGCCACGGAGTTCCTTAGCGATTCGAAGCGTGCGGCCGCAAGGAGTCAAGACTTATATGGGACATACTGTATGGACGTTGCCTTCCAAAGCATCCGCTGGCTCAAGACTTGTATTGAGAGATGAGAGAGAGCTGAGTGACTTGTAATGTGAGAAGAGTAAGCTTGAGTGATTATAATCTTGGCCTTGCGCCCCATTGTAACCTTTGTTTCAATATCAATAAAAGAGTGTTTTACAATGACTTGTGTTTTGCTTCAAATTCTGCTGCTATTATTCAATGTCTCTGCTTGGGACTTTTGTGCGATGACCCCGTCGCAGTCGCTGAAATCAGCCATTATGGAACCCGCCTTACACAAGCGCAACCTAGCATCGTGCGGCATCACGCCTTAGTGAGGATGATCGCTCCTACGGGAGCGGGGCGTGACAATCTTCCTCCTCCTCCGTGCTGTCGGAGTCAGAATCAGAAGTTTTCCTCTTCCCCTTCTACGTCCTCTTGTGGGAGTCCCTCGTTTGCTCCTCCAATTTTGTACCAACAATAAAACTGCTACGGGGATCAAAGCCATTGGTAGGCGCATTCACATACACATGACGAAGGGCCGCCATATATGCGATATGCCCCGAAGTCCCGGCGTTAGGCAAGATGAAGCTGGCCTGGGTGTGGGTCGCCGAATAATAGTGCCAGGCCCGAATAGCATCCAAGATGCTCCCCTCGAAACCCTGGCAGGGATTAGGGTTATTCAAATATAATTGACTATACCCAAATTGTCGAGAGTACCGGCTGGGTAAGTATGGCTCCAAGTATACAATGTTGCGGTTATGGTACACCAGATGTGAGGGGCGCATACTCTGCAACCAGCAAAACAGCTTTTCGGACGGGCCTGGGGTGCAGCAGCGCTATAGAGGTGAACGGATCCAATCTCTTCCTCAGTAAAAGACGGGACCGACACAAAAAAGAAGTATGTCCACCCGCGCAAGAGTGGCTCGACAGTCGAGAAAAGTGGTACAATTCTAGAGCATGTCATGATAGTGATAGATGAAGGCATCGTCACCCGTCGCATTACCCTCCGGGCTAGGTCACATCAGAGAGGAGAATGCATCAACAGCCACCCCATTAAATAATGGTACGACAGCTCAATTCTGTTAAAAGGTTTCGTAAGTTCACGAGCGATAACTTTTGACGTAAAAATACGAAGACCCCAATGGATGCTGCATACCATAGCTTGAAGCAGAGCCAACTTGCCTCTAAAGACCAGCTTTACCGCCGGAACGATCAGGTTGTGGCTGATCCTCTCAATCGAAGAACCAGAGCCCCCCGAGACGACGCAAACCCTCAGCCAAATCATTAGGTACCCGGCCAGGATGGCCTTCGCAGACAGAGGCTGGGTATTATGATAAAAATAGCTGAAAGTGTCGCTCAGACTCCCGAACCTGTCACCAGCAGCCCGGGCCCTCTTGGTGCTTCACACCTGAGCACCCACTTGTTCTAGAGATAGGGGACTCCTAATGACAACCCGAACAGAGGCGCTAAGGTTAAAAAGATAACCAATCTAAGCCTTGGTATGAGGAAGGTTCCAATCTGAGCTTTTGTCCTTCTTCTTGTCGACAGGTGCTATGATAACATAGCACTTCCTGGTATACGGTAAGGAATCCGGGGAACCGCCGCTCCAGTTCTTCAAATTCTTCGTTTGTCGGCATACACTCCTCATAAGCTTCATCTCTCCAGGGCAATTTGGACACATCATGCATCTCGTGAAGAGCAAGCCCCATCTCTCCTCCGGGAGTAAAGAAGGTCCCAGTCCGACAATTGTACATCTCGAGCAATGCCATAAACAACTTTGGGTTCATAAACAAGCCATAGCAGGAGCCGCTAACGGCGTAATAGAGGTCGATCCATCGTAGGGTGTCTTCATACTCCACCAAGATCCAAGAGGTCAGATTGACCCATAGAGGGGAACGGTGCTGCATGTTCAATAACGACAATCTCCCTGTATGGTATGACCTTTTGTGAGCAATCCGATTCAAAAAAGTATCGGCCTCGGAGAATCGCATGTTGGGCTTCAGTTCATTGATGAGACTGCCAGGAGCCAGCCGAAGGACAGAGTAGCTCATTGTCTCCCTTACTGCAACCACTGACCGCATAGGATTATTAAAATAGATATGGCCCATGAAGACTCCCTATTGAACCAGAGTTAGAGAACCCGACATCTTCCTCTCAAGAGGTACCATATTGAAACCTGATAGGGGAAGTGGTGCTCCATTAGGGGTATGTGAATCGCTTCTCCCTGAAAATAGAAGTCATAGCTCTTAGATATCTCTATAATGCTCGGGTCTAAAATAATCAGGGCATCCCCAAATAGAAACATAGGCTTCAGATGAATGCCATTCAGCTGCCCAGAGTTTATCATGCTAAGTAAAAAAGAAGAAGGATTGGCTTCTGATCTCCCTCAATCTGTCTTTCGGTTGACTTTGGATGATCTGAGTCGACACATCTTAGACTATGTGTTCAAATCTAGCACCCAAGACAGACTGAGCATATCCTACCAGAACCTTCCCCGAAGGAGCCGTGGGCAAGGTCACTGCAAAGATCAAAGAAAGAAGACACTCAGAAGAAAACAGAAGTGAATAGGTTTTTAAGCAATACACAAAGCCTATGCGGCTCAGTTATAAAGGGAGCATATGCGGCTCAAAATGAGTAACATATGCGGCCTAGGCAAGCAGAACATATGTGGCCCAGATATGGGAGGATTCATACGGCTCAGTCATATGCGGCCAGATACAGACAGGGTACATGCTGCATGAGCTCTGATACTTATGCGGCTCGGTCCATGCGGCCCAGTCACATGCGGCATATGTCCCATGAAGGGCAACAGTGCACTAAAGGCATTGAAACCATAACACAGTGGCAAAATATGTTTAGACCCGCGCATAAAACATACGACATGGCTGTTTTCGAGTGATCATTCTCCCGCCTTACCCTTGATCGGAGGATGGACGTCTGGGTGGAAGGAGGGTGACTTTTTAGAAGCGGTCCCCTTTCCTTTGTCGGCGGTACTAGTGGCTTTAGAAGCTTTGGAGGCCATGGCTAGTCGGAGATGATAAAGAACACGCAGCAAAGAAAGAGAAATTCGAAAGAGAATAGTAGAAAGTCTCTCTCTAACATAGCCTGTATTTATAGGCTATAACAAATAGACGCCGCTTCGATTATCGTGCCATTAAAAGATAATGATAGCCTTTTTAGATTTTATCCTTAGTAACCGTCATCATTATGTCGAAAAGAGAGCCCAAATCTAAAAAGCAAAATTCGAGCATTAAATGCATCGGTGATAGCTGGATAAAATCTCTCTGCGGCTCAAAATTTCCCTGCGGACCGAGATCTCCCTGAGGACCGAGATCTCCCTGCGGCTTAAAACTTCCCTGCGGCTTGACATTTCTTCTCTATGCTTCTTATTCAAAGTATTCCAAATTTGCAATTTGAAAACTTTGAAGGGGCTCTTGTAGAAGCATAGAAAAGATGGAGTTTACGTGGATCATCACTCCATGCGGCCAAGCAAAACTAAGCCATAGAAGCAGTGCTTCTGGAGACCCCATACGGCCAAGCAAAACTAAGCCGCAGAAGCAGTGCTCTTGGAGATCCCATGCGGCCAAGCGAAACTAAGCCGCAGAAGCAGTGCCCCTGGAGACCTCATGCGGCTAAGACAACTTGAGCCGCAGAAGTAAGGCTCTCGAAGGCCCCATTTGGCTAAGGGGACTCGAGCCGCAGGGGAAGGTTCTCATAGATACCATGCGGCCAAGTGAAACCAAGCCGCAGAAGAACGGTTCTCAAAGATCTATGCGGCCAAGCGGAGCCGAGCCGCAGAAGCAAGGCCCCTAAGGCCGCTATGCGGCCAAAATGAGTCAGACTCTACTTTGTGGAGGGGACACATAATAATTTGACCAAGTTTCAACCACCCCAGATTTGCTACAACAAAATCTCAACAAACCCCACCAGCTGGCAGCCCAAGATCGGGTCTTTGTGTGTTGTTACAAACACGTGGCTACGTGGCCACGTGGCCCTTTATGCGGCCCAAAATCTGCTATTGCAGAAATCACTATAAATAGCAGGGTACCACACCAATGCTAAAGGTTGGCAATTAAAGGCTGGCAAATTTTTTCAAGAGTAAAGATTGTGTCTGATAGTCCAAGGAGTAAGGCAGAGTGGCTACACTTTTCTGAGCCTCCATCGTCACCCCTAGAATCAAAACTAAACAATTGTACACAGATTGTTTCCTAGGATTTCTTTCTAAGCTTTCTATTGTATAAGCGAGTTTGCAATCAAGTTCAGTGTCTCTGTAACACTTGTCTTTGATATTTAATGGCAAACATCCTATCTAGAGGGTAAGTATTTGTCTAATAAGCTAAGTCAACTATATCTCAATCCACGTAGAATAGTCATTTGAAGAGCGAACAAAGTGCACTAAGGTTGATCATCCATAATACACCGATTCTAATTAGATAATGTATTAGTGGACGTCCCCAATAAAATATATGTCCTGAATAAGCTCGATAAAATAAATAAGCTTGCAAAAGTAAGCTATAATAGCAGCATCAGTCAAGATAGTCCAAAAATATAAGTACATGAGTTTATGGTGAAAGAAAGTAGAAATAGTTCAAGTTCCACAAAAATCTAAAACTTGTCCGATGTTTGTGCCTTTACAGTTGTCCTACTATCTTCTTGTCTAAGGCTTTGGTCGACCAAATGGGATATGAACCTCTAAAACTCTATAGTCTAGGTAAACCTATCTTCACTCAATTATACATCATTAATGGGTCATAAGGACAATAGGATGCTAGGTTATGATGAATTCTACCCAACTTACAAGAGTTCAACTAATAGTGTAATTGAATAATAGAGCATATATACGTAGTATAAGTCATATTTCTAACCTCTATTAAGCACGAAATTAGATTTACGGTAGAAGGAAATCAAGTAAGATGCAATTCAAGGCAATCAAACGAGAGTTCGAAAATAGTATCGAGGAAGGAGATCAAACATGTAGATGAGATCCTAGACTCTAATCCGATATGTCGGCTTGATTAGTACCGTGACATAACCAAACAATTTCTTTGTTGACTTGCATGGGCCACTACAGCTTGGCACCAACCGCCACGATGACTCATGCTCGATCCTCCAAAGAGGAAGGAGACCCCAAGCCATAAGAAGATAAAAGGTACTCAAGTATGTAGAAGAAAAACAAGTGGGATTGTAGAAAAAAGGGTAACCCAAGGCCCTATTTATAGCTACAAAACTCATCAAGAGGGCAGATGAAGAGCCACTCCCCTATTAAATAGGAGTAACTCCTCCACGGCTAACGATGAGCCTATCCCTCCAACTTCCAACCTGGCCTGGTCAAATTGAGGCACTCGAGCCCTATGCCTGCCATGATTGCTACAAAAAGGGGAAGGCTACATGCTTGTCGTGTCACACCCCAACAAGGCCCGAGTGGGACCGATCTTAGAATGGGTCCACAAAAAAAGGGAGGTAAATTGCCATTGCTTCTTGTATTCAAAAATGTATATACAAAGAAATACAAAAAAAATTGGAGGGAGGAAAGATTCAAATGTTCACAGAAAATCCTTGAAGCTGCTAACGGAGAGAAGCTATGAGTTGTTCCTTCTTCTCATGAGCAACACACCTAGCTTCCTGTTCGATGATAATCGGGTCTTCTAGGCGGGTATGGATGGCAAGCCTATCCTCCAGATGTCTCATTGTGGTCTCCATAGCAGCAGAAGACGTACCGATATTCTCTAACAGCTGACTGGTGGTTCCTGATCTTTGGTGAGGCCAGTCAGATAAAGCTCCAGTCTATGGTGTTCTACTTGAAGATTTTCCACCTCTGCTGTAATTCTTATCATCTCTTGAGCTACGAAGTCTCGCTCCAAAGATAGTCGAACTGATACATCAGATAACTGGTGATGTTTATCAGCCAATGGGCCAACTTTACAACTAAGGGCACCTATGCCCTTAACACAAATCGCTTTCCCTTTAACAGCCTTATCGAACAGATTATTGTGCTCGAAGAGGTCAGTGCATCTACATCAGCCTCGTAAGCATATTGAAGCTTGTTGAGGCACTGCTCACCTGAATTAAGCTTAACAAGGGGTTATTCGACTATACACTCCAAGCCAAAGAAACCCGGAGGGTTTGGATCTGGCCTTCAACTCCATGCGTAGCCCAGGAGAAGGGGCGACCTGTTGCTAGAAAGCCTCGGATCCCCTGCTTCAGAACCAGGAGGAAGGTCCTAATCAGGATCTCAGTTGTACCACCCACATCATCAAGAATGGGTAGAATCAAAGGGATCGCGATCTCTTCCACAGGTTGACACCTAAAGAGGTGGATGAGGGGATTGGCATGCCGACCATCTTCGCTAAGCAGGAGACCCAGAAGATGTATCATTCGATATCAATGCTTGAACGCTAGGGATCCTGGCCAGAATGGTCTCCACAGAAGGAACCTCGATGTCGTACACACCAGGACCAGAAGCGGGCACAAAAGCCCCAGCTTGCAGAGGAGAGTCATTGGCACTCCTTGCAAGAACCGGAGAAGGAGGTATGCTTACCGTTCCCTCAACCACAGAAGAAAGTGAAGCAGGAGTCGGTTCTCTTCCAATGAAACCGACGCTTGCTGTGAAACCAACATCGGTCCCCGATTTTAACTTGCATGGTAGGTTCACACCTCCCCATGACTAGGTGATCTTGCATCCTTTCCCCGACATTATCTTTAGCTTCAGATGGAACCAAAAAATAGAGGTACATAGGCTCAGAATGACCTAGCATACCCGGAGAATCTGGTGTCCCTCCCTGAGGGGCATCATGATCCTCCGGCACCCCCAACGATTGCGACGACCATGAAGCTACCACCACGTCTTCCTCAGATTCAACCTCAAAACCAATCAAATGGTACACCAAATGGTAAGCAGGAGTCCGCTTCACTGATGCCTGCACAAAACTAAATATAATTTAAAAAAGAGAGAAAGGAAGATGATGAGCCAAAGAAAGTATTTGGGACTAGACTATCTTCAAAACTTTGGGTCTATAGGTGATTACCTCCCTCAAAGTCTTAGTGGCCCGCTGCAGAAATGTGTCAGCCAGTCGCTTCCCAGGTCATCGAGGACTGCTTGAATCAGGGGCCACAAGTTATGAATTATCCCAGCAGAACCGACCGAAAGCAGATCCCTTCCGCGGAGGCATGTCCGTAATAAAGCTGGACTCGGGAAGCTGCTGAGGGTAAGAAGACCGAGGCATTAGCCTCGTCCCCATGATAAAGCTATTCCCTACGCTATAACCAACCGGGGGTACGATCATCTGACAGTAAAATGTAGCCGACGTAAAGACAACAACCGCCTCATTTTCAGTATTTGGTAACTCAAACTCTGCGCCTATAGCAGCAGCAAAATAATAGCACATACCCATTGTAGAAGCATAAAAAATCTCAGCTGATAATATTCCTCCACCACAGCGAAGATGATACAAAGGCGCAGACCGAGTATTAAAAAGACAATAGAAGATACGAAAAGAAGTTATGTTATTATTATGCCTACAAAGATCTTATACAGATTCATCAAGGCTATACGTAAAAGACTAATCCTACTTCTTCTACAAAGGATCGATCACAGGTTCAGCAAACCCTAGAGGATTCTATAATAGACTTAGTCTTCATCAAAGTGTAGGCATCTTTCTTCTAGCTATGCATACTAGAAGATTGATCTCCATCAAGGCGCATTCTGACTTTCATGTACGCACAACCCTCCAAATGCGTATCAAATGCTCGGCCAAAGCAAAACTTTCTGAAGCAGCTATTGGCCGGAGCTCCCTGAAGGCGCAGTAGGTCGGAAAGCCCAGACCGAGCAGAGCAGAGTACAACCTGTAGCATTTTAGACTGGCAACCGGACCAAACTCGATCGTTAGGACCTCCAAGACCTCCAAGACGTCGCCCATAGTCAAACTCCTTAGGGAGGATACTTGGATACTTCTCAAGAGCGCTGACGGCTCCTTCTACAAAGAGTTCTTCTACAAGAAAATGGCCCCTTCGAACGAGAGAAGCCCCAACCAACAGCCGACTTATGCAAGGCCGGCGGACGTTTGAAGCTAAGTCTGGATCAAACATGGTAGTGAAGGGTGGCAGGAAGAAGATAGTGACTCTTCAGAGGAACACTTCGCCTTTTATAGGACCGGGAGTGGTCCAAACTATAGGCCACTTGGCCGACGGTCAAATTTCTCTCATTAATGGGATGAGCCTAGGACTCGGCACAATGGGTCTCAATTAACATGCCCATTCAAGTGAGTCTCTAAACTTTTCAAATTCTCTTTGGAATTCTCCAATTAACGGTGGCAATTAAGGAGTCTGCATTCAAGGGTAGTCATTTACTTCTCCTGAAAAGAAGACTTAAAAGCCAAGATGTCTCCAACCGGAGGCGGAGGCACCCCACTGTGTTCTTTTGCTTCCAAGGCACAGACAAATATCCCCGTCTCAAAAGCACAGACAGCTGCTTCGGTCCAAGTACCCAGCCCGTTCAATAGCCTCTTTTTTCTAGCAAAGACTTGGGAGACACCGTTTGCCTCCAGCACAAGCCCGACTGCTACTCTAAAGCACAGTAAAATGGTCTATCTGAAGACGTAGCCTACTCGTCGCCCTAAAGCACAATGACTTTACCCGAAACACAGCCTACTCGTTGCCCCTAAAAGCATAGAGGCCCCGTTGTCTTCGAAACATAGTCCACTTATCGCCCTAGAGCATACAGGTTCCATCGTCTCTAGAAGCACAGTCTACTCGTCGCCCCAGAAGTGCAGCCAGCCTTGCCTGAAGCACAGACGGCATGGTCCTACCCAATCGATTTGCTTAAACCGTCTATCTCAAAGATAGGATTAGGATTGATCAACTTGATAAATGCTAATATCTTACCAGATTGATTTAAATCTCGGACGAAGAATACACAGAATCCAAATTTGAGATAAAATCCCAAGATTTGTCCGGCTATATCCGAACAAGCAAATCGGCACACGCTACATGTCACCTCCTTCGGTTATTTTGATAACCACCAGAGATCTCGTTTGAGGAAAATCTCAACACCTGCCACGTGTCAGCGCCACAGAAGCCCGTACCGTACAAGGATGATATATTCCTGTATATCTCAAAATCCTAATGCAAATCGCATATGTGTCCCTCTCCCCTATAAATAGGAGAGGTTTTCCCCAAGCAACATGATCGACAAGGAGAAGAAGATCCACAAAATTATCAAAATCTTCAACTTCGGCATCCTCCTGATCAGCAACCCTAGAGTTCCATCAAAGGCACCAGAAAGTCAGAGCAAGTCTCATATCATCATCGGATTGTCAATGGAGTAAAGGATCCACTGCAGTGCTCGATCTCTACCATCACACTTTTCCAAAAACTTTTGTACTTAGATTTCTTCGCATAAGAATCGATTGTACTCTTTTTTATGTTCAATATAAAAAAAGTCTGTTCAACCTTTTGTCATGTCGAACAAGATAGCGACTCTGCTGGGGAATACCTTCTCCTCTAACAAGAAGGTGGTGACACAATCCGATGATGACTTGCTGGGATCCTCTCAGAGATGTTGGTCATATGCTTCGACCAGTAAGCTTTTGAAGTTCTTCTTTCCGAAGAGAAGTCGAGCCCTTTGAAGTGGTTCGTAAAACCAAAGAAGACTCGACAGACCTGGGTGCCTAAAGCGGCTGCGACGAGCTGCACGATGGAGGGGACTGCGTCTCAGACTCCCTCGTCGATAAAGCCCCGAAGATCCCTTCGACCGCTGATGCCAGGCCATCTCTCTCAGATCCCATGCCAAGAAAACACAGAGAAGATCAAGGCTATCCTATGGCAAGCATGACAAAGACGCAACACCGAAAGGAGCAGATGACGGCTTGTCCAGTCGTGAAGGATGCTGCACCGGTGAGAACTTCTGTCTTCGATAGAATAACCGATCCATTAGGTATGGCCATATTAGATTCTGAATACTACGCATCATCTAATCGTGGTAGGAGGAGATCCAAGGCAGCACTCGCCCCATGCGATCAAAGTGGTACGCCGATGGCGGACCGGAGGCCCGTATTGACAATAACGTGCGCAACCGATGGAAAGCTATACAAGACCATCCCAGACTCTCCGAAGCCTCGTCCGGCAAAACCCCATCATCCCTTGAGCACCCACTTGTACTACTCAAGGTCGGGGGTACGTCATCAGCGACTCTCTGATCGAGGCATACTCGGACCTCACCTACAGGAACTCAAAGGAAGAATGCCTTCTCCATATCTCTTCGGCTACGTATAGCGCTCCTATATACACAAAGGATGTAGAGGCATGAAGACTTCGTCTGCTCTCTACGAGCATAGGACGAGAGAAGAATCTGAGACGCAATTGGTGTCTAAATCAAGGACTAACTATACTTAGACTACCATCAACTGCTGTTGTTGTCAAGTAGATCCATCACCGCCAAAGAGGAGGTCCGTCTTTCAAAGGCTGCGAACGAGAACTTGTGAGGAAGAAGAAGAGCTTCGCGTTTCTTCATACAATGTTGCTCGAGACTCTCTGTCCCAGAAGAAGCTATCCAAGAAACTCCTTTCCTCGGTTGGCAAGTCCAAAAATCGGCCTGGGGGTAGCAAGAAGCCTGTGCCCAAGGAAGCCGTGTTCTAACACACGCGCTCCAAGGATGGATCATCGTCGCAAGAAGATGCTTCATTGACCGCTGCACTTGTTGGGGGTAGCCATCCTGCTATGGTGTATAACAACCCTTCGTTTCAGCATGACAAAAAGATGTATGACACCGACACTTCTGCGGGCACAAGCAATCAGAAGACCCGGGGTCGAAACAATATCGAGTCAGAGGACGATCACAACTTGCCACTCTTTCCACAAGACGATGAGTACCAGCACTTTGAACCAGAAAGCGAAAGATCAACCACCCCTTCTACTTATAGGCACATAGCATCAGTGCACATAGAGGCTGATGACAACGAAGAATCAAACAAAAGTGCTGATCAGCAGAAACACATTACGGCTCTCGAAGGAAGTCTTAACGCATTGAACATATCCATGCAGACTTTAGCCTCTATCGTTCTGGAGATCAAGGATAGATTGGTTCCTACTGTCTCCATACCTGCGGCTCCGACGGTTCATAATGGATCTAGTACCCTGCCCGTCATAAACCAAGTCGCGCAATCATCGTCCACTTCGTTGACCATCAATCCAACGATATCCAATAAAATACAGCAAGCACTCGAGGAGTTATAGGCTCGCCATGATGCCAAAGAAAAGTGACCCACACTCCGAAAGATGGGTATCTGGCAGCCTTATCCTGCTGAGTAGGACAACGTGGTTTATCCTCCAAATATAAACCACAGACTGTCACCCCTTATGATACTAAGGAGTCGCCCAGATGATACTTGAGGTACTTGGACTCAGTAACAGGACACCTTCTAAAGGACGACGCCCTTCTCACCAGTATCCTCATTGGAGCTCTACAGAGGGTGGCCTATGAATGATTATGCAGTTTGCCCGACAACTGTATCAAATCGTTTGAAGACCTGAAGAACATGTTCCTGGAATAGTTCTACGAAGGAGGGCTGGATATGACGATGTCTACCCTCATGGATATCGTTCAGAAAGAAAGGAGCCCATACGAGCGTACATTGAATGCTTCCGCCAGGCTGTCCTAAGGCTACCTCCAGGCACGCCTGAGCCCATGCTCATGGATTCATGCTGCAAGAATGTGCTCCCTGCCATCAAACTGTGGCACAGTGCTCCCGGTACCGAGTGGACTCCCTTCATTACTGAAGCAGACGTAGCTTAGAAGAAGGCACAAGATGCACAACTCCTATGTCTGTACTTTCCCTCTATTAAAGATAAAGGGAAACGAGTAAGAGACGGTAAAGGCAAGCAAGCTATGGCCGTCAATATTACAAAGGGTCCAGCGCTCGTGAGCTCCAAGCCTACTGAAGCGCAGAAGCCGAAGAAATTCTACTCATTCAATGAGGAAGACACGCTCAAATTATTCAAGATGCTGACCAAGGGCGGAAGGCTACAGCTTGCACCTCCCAAGCGTCCTAACGAAGTAGAAAAGGTAGATAATCCCAAGTACTGCCATTACCACCAGTACATCTACCACTCAACATACGACTCCTACATGTTGAAAAGACAGATTCAACACCTTATCGACGCCAAAGTCATCTCCTTCGATTACGAAGAAAAGACTGTGATGGCCAACATGGTCACAATACAGTTCGGAAGCTTTCCGATAGCCGAGACTCAAGACGGCGTCGTCCCTATCCCAAAGGCAATAATGGAAGTCATCAACCTTCCGCCTGCCATGAATAATGCTCAGGGCCTTATTCTATTTACAACACCATAAGGTAAAGTGATATAGGTTCATCCAGATCTCACTTCTGACATGTCTGTGCGAGCAACGCTCCCAGCTAAAGGAAGGAAGGTCAGGACATGTCGCATGGTCTCCTCCTCGGCAGAAGACACCAGGGTGACCACTCGTTCGGCTCTCCAGCGAGAGAAAAACTAGGCTCATAAAGAAGAGACGTCCCCACCGACGACCCATTTTACTCTCGATACAGCACAAGCCGGACCTTCTCAACCTTCTGCCACAAATAAGCAGAAACAGAAGGAGGTCCGCTTCGATAAGCCTTTACGAAATGACTCAGCAGTAGGCCCGATCAAGCCCTACAACTTCGATATACTGGCACAGTTGGCCAACAAGCTGGCTTAGTTATCACTCGTCGAGATTCTCCAGCTCTCCAATGCAACTCGGGACGCCCTCAACGAGGTACTACAGAATGCAGAGGCTTATCTCGCACAAGTGAAGCAGCCCAAGGAAGACCCTGCGGCATGTCCACATTGCCATAGTATGGTTGAGGTGATTCCTAACATCAACTTCACGCAGCACGATATGCTGCTAAAGAACAACTGGCACAACCGACCCCTGAAATACACAGGATAGTAGGTTCCATCAAGGTCGATCGCATTCACATCGACCCGGGCTTATCACTCAGCATCATCCCTCGATGTCTGCTCTAAACTTTAGGGATCCCGATGTACTGTCTTACGGCATCGAACACCACCATCAGCGACTTTAATACGGGAAAGAGTGAGCCTCTGGACAAGATCCGATTGAAGTGCCAAATAGGTGATCTTCATACTGAGGTTACCTGTTACGTCATCGATGCGGACATAAATTATAACATGTTGCTTGGACGGCCATAGATCCATGAGTATATGATCGTCCCCTCCATCCTTCACCAGTACATGAAGTACGTGGCCAGTGATGCAACCTTCAAGACGGAGTTTGCTGACATCGACCCATTCTGAGGTCTCGAAGTATACTGAAGGAATGCCGATCTGTACAAACTACTCCCCTGGGACGATGAGTCCAACGATGCTGACAACGAAACAGAAGCTACAGCCATCATGGAAGGACCTATAAGGGTTTGACTGAAAGAGAAGCCAGCTAAGACTCCAGTCCCTCCTGGTTATCAAACACCGAGGTAAGGCACCAGCACGGCCGCCTCCGACGGTATCAACCCCGGAGCCCCTACAAATAAAGCTCTCCCGAAAGGCCGCGACACCCGCTTCAAAACCGCAGGATACTCTGGCTGTACCTCCTGCGATGATCAATATGAAGCAAAATATTGACACAAAATCACAGTTAACCAAATATTGATACAATTGATGACATGATACTTGTAATATTTCAATACGACACATGAAGACTGAACTCAGTACAAGATGGACGACGGCTCGTACTTGCAATGCTCAAAGTTTTGAGTCTGTATTTTATACTTTTATTGAGTCTAGATATATATAAACTGAGTCGTACTGAGCAATTTGGGACTTATCCTATACCTATACCACAAACCAAAAGCCCCACAAAAATCTAAGTAGCCCATTTACCCCTTGGACCAGTTCTGTGCTCTGGAGACAGAGTTCGGGCCGAACTCTGCCTCCACACAGAGTTTGGGCCGAACTCTGCCTCCTAAAATCCAGGACCCTAATTTTTAGGGTTGGCTGGATGCAAGTTGTCCGACGGCCAAATTTTTAAATATTTGACCCAGAATTCTGGCCGAATTCTGCCTACCTGGTATCCTATAAATAGGCCTTGAATTCTCTCATTTTAATTCATCCAATCTTCTCTTCTATTCTCTCTAAAGCCTTATACAAGCCATACCCTTCTCATCTACTAGCGACAAGCTTCCTAAGCCTCAAAGTGCTCAGTACTTTTCAGTTAGGAGTTTGTGCAAGAGTTCAAGAAGTCGCTTGGAAAATTCCAAGTATCGCCACTACGATCTCTGTAAGAAGTTGACGTGCTCTTCTGAAGAAAAGGCACAGGGTGTAACTAATATTTCACAAATTTTGGATTTAATCCTGAGCTAGAGTTCTGAGGCCTGGACTAGTCCTCCACGAAGGAAACCAGGTTAAAATCGGCTGTGTTTGCGTATGCTTTCTCGCTCTTTATTATTTTCGTATTTACTCTGATTATTTACTGTTGGTGAAAGAGTTTAATATTTTAATTGGACATTATTGTCATAAACTCTATTCACCCCCCTCTAGAGTTGCCTATTTGTTCTTCAATTGGTATCAGAGCTCTGTTCTCCCAACAAGGACTAACATCCTAGAGCTGATCCATGGCAACCACACAATCCATGATTTCTAATCACGGTGAAGGGCAGTCCACTCATAGGCCTCCCCTATTTGATGGAACAAACTACACCTATTGGAAAACAAGGATGAGTTTTTATCTCAAGTCGCTAGACTTTGATCTGTGGACCATTGTTACCGATGGTTACAAAAAGCTCGCCAGGATAGATGTCAATGGTGATCTCGTTGAAAAACCCCACAACAAATATTCTGACGAGAAGACGAAACAGGCGAGTCTAGACGCGAGATCTATTAATGCTTTATTTTGTGCAATAGACAGGAATGAGTTTTACAGGGTCTCAACATGCACCACCTCTCACGAAGTATGGAGACTTCTAGAAGTGACGCATGAAGGAACCATCCAAGTCAAGGAGTCGAAGATAAGTCGTCTCACTCAAGAATATAAGGCTTTCAAGATGAAGCCAAATAAGACGATCACACAAATGTTTACAAGATTCCTCGACATCATCAACCCCTTGTCTTCTCTCGGCAAACAATATACAAATCACGGGAAGATCCGCAAGCTACTTAGGGGGCTACCAAAGATTTAGAACCCTAAGGTGACAGCCATCATAGAAGGAAATGATCTCACGACTATGTCCATGAAGACTTTGATGGGAAAGCTGATGACTCATGAGCTTGACCTCAAAGACTTCAAAGAACCTGCTCCTAAGGCAAAAGAGATTGACCTTAAAGCTCACCGACGAAGGGCTGATCCCGAAGAGACGGATGGCGACAACTCGGAAGGTGATGATCAAGCTCTCCTTGTCCGCAACTTCAAGAAATTCCTTTGCTTCAATCGAAGAAAGAAGGAAACGCAAGAAGATGACGAAAAAGAGCCAACATGCTACGGTTGTAAGAAGACTGGACACGTCCGAAAAGACTGTCCATTCGCAAAGAAGAGCAACCGATATGAGATACCATACAAGAAGGCTTCCTCAAGAAAATATGCCAACACAAGTATTTGGCATGAAAGCGAAGCTAGTGACTCCGAAGAAGAAAATGACTCTCCTCAAGACACCGCCAATATTTGCCTAATGGCTACATCTGATAAGGTAACAAGCGAAACTCTCGATGATTTCAATTTTGATGAACTTGGCGATGCATTCAATGATTTACTCAATGACCACAAGAAAGTCATTGGTAAATATAAATATGCCAAGGAAAAGATCAAAAGTCATGAAGTCGAGATTCAAAAACTCTCTACTTTGCTTGATAATGTTAGAGACACTTCACCCACGGAAGTCACGAATGAGGTGTCGATGCTTAAATTAAGCCTACATGATGCCGAAGCACGCATTGAAAAGCTAACACTCGAGATCACAGCACTCAACACTGAGCTTGCTGAAGAAAAGAATAGACACAAGATCTCTATTACAAAAATATATGGTTTGAATGCTAAGGTTAATGAACTACAGGCTGTCTCTAAGAAATTAGATATTAGATTGGGAAAACAGGTTGCTCAACCTCAAACCCAATCACATGAGACACACACAAAGCACAACACTACTCATACAAGTCAAACACGTCATCCACTTGCAGCACGTAATCATGCTTACATGTACACCCACTTTCATAAAGCACACAAACTACATGCACGTAGAAATATTTCTCATAACTATCATTCTAATATGACACATAATCAGCATGCTACACATAGATATAATCATCACTATGTTGCATATAAACAAAATTACCACCATACTGTATATAGATATAATCATCATCCTGCTGCCACATATAGTCATCATCATGCTGCTCCACACCACTCTTACCATGCTACATATAGACATCATCATCATGCTACTCTATACCACTCTTACCATGCTACATATAGACATCATCAATATTCTCCTAACATAAATAGGAATGCTATTTGTACTTATTGTGGATTACATGGACACATCTCACCACAATGTAGAGTTAGAAGATTAGTAGATACGAATATATATGCATGGTTGCCAAAAACTAACTTTTCAGGACCCTCAAGAACTTGGGTACCAAAGGTCACATCTACTCTTGATGTAGGTGGACCTTCCCTCCTCAACTAAGATAAGTGGATTCTCGATAGTGGATGCTCACGGCATATGACGGGAGACGCAAATTTGTTTGCATTACTATCGATGAAGAGGGAAGGGTATGTATCCTTCGACAACAACCTAAAAGGGTATATCATAGGTAATTGTACCATTGGTCATCCTCCTTCTCCCGTAATAAAGGATGTCTGCCTAGTGACCGAGTTAAAGCATAACCTGCTCAGCATAAGTCACCTTACTGATCATGGATATGATATTAACTTTGGACAAAATAAATGCTATATTTATGATAGGTCAACAGGAGACATTGCTTTTGAAGGGATAAGAGAGGACAACATTTATATTTTTTTATCTATCTAGAGATACTAACAGTGCAGGAAGATGCCTCTATGCTCACAAGGATGAGAAATTACTGTAGCACCAGCGTCTTGGTCATGCCAACATGGATATTATATCCAGGTTATTGACTAAGAAGCCAGTTAGAGGTTTGCCTGACATCACATTCAAGAAGGACACGGTATGTGCCGAATGTGAGGTGAATAAGGCAACCAAGTCCTCATTCCATTCCATAAACACTGTAAGTACTTCTAGACCCTTGCAATTACTTCATATGGATTTATTTGGTCCTAGTAGAGTAGCCAGTCTTGGTGGAAAACTCTACACTTTTATTATAGTAAATGACTTTTCTAGATTTACTTGGGTTTTCTTTCTTTCAAGCAAAAGTGATGCTGTTTCTGTTTTTAAAATTTTTGTTAAAAAGGTTCAAAACAAAAAAGGTGACATAATTACTCGAATCCGAAGTGATCATGGAGGCGAATTCGAAAATACAGATTTTAAAAAGTTTTGTGATTCAAATGGTTTTGATCATGAGTTTTCTTGTCCAAAACTCCTCAACAAAATGGTGTTATGGAGCGAAAGAATAGGACTCTTGGCGATATGGCTAGAGTCATGTTAAATAAATTCTCTCTTTCAAAATATTTTTGGGCAGAAGCTGTCAGTACAGCGTGCCATATTTTAAATAGGGTGCTCATTCGTCCTATTACGAAGAAAACATCCTATGAGCTTTGGTTTGGAAGAACTCCAAACGTTTTATATTTTAGAGTTTTTGGTTGTCGATGTTTGTGATCAGACTCGTAGACCGTGCTACTTTATTTATTTTTCACGCTATTTAGACCATGAGGATGCAAATCCTATGTAGATCGTACGATGTAGTATCCTAGCTGATCACATATCGAAAGGACTACTTCAACACACTTAAATAGTTATATTTTTCCTGTTTCACCCTTTATATTTCTCCATATGTTTCTTGTCTATTGTCATTATATGTTCATGTTATAGTTGATTCTCTCATCATGTATTTTATGACTAACCATTATTTTACAGTAGTTATCATATACTTTGAACTGTACTTAATAGATTATACTCGTTACATCCTGACTGGGTAAACATTTTAGGTAACTACGATAAGGATGGATGCCCTACTCATTATGGTCCATATGAAGGAAATATAGCCGAGCCTGACCTTACATTACATGAGGAGTCTGCAACAATGCTTAGTTAGATTAGATTAGTTTAGAGGCTAGATTTGTCTCCGTTTTAGTGACTATTGCTATTTGACATTAACTGTACATGTAGTTTTCTGGAGTTTATCTATTTTATAGATTTATGGCTTTATATTTATTTCTTTATGTTCCATCTATTTAGATATGTGATTGAGTATTGGATTTGGTTATATATGTTATTATCCTCCCAAGTGAAGTGTATATATTTTGTGGGTTGTTCATCATATTGAGAATATACAATATTCTATCGCCGACACTGTGGCGTAGGCTGGGCGTGCCTACGATTCATTTCCAGATTCTGGGGGCGAGTCGTGACAATACACCTATACCAATATATTATTATATCTATGTATCTCAACCTATTACATAGGTATACCCCAATTACCTATATCATATCAAGATCATTCTTATGCCAATTACCTTAACCCTTTACTTAGGATACCCTATGTGTACTTCTATAGGATACTCCTTACACATACCCATAATCTATACTACTATCTTGATATCATGATACCTTACTCTAGTCATTTACCTATTGAGCCTTGGCATTACCTAACTACTAGGCCACCACTAATCCTTTTTTCTACACTCCAACACCCTCTGGCTGCACACACATAACACTGTACTATGTGTTGTCCCTACACCCACTGCTATTTCTCACCATACTGTTGCTACTAGGCTTCTATTCCTAATGCTATTTCTTATGTTACAAGCAGCTGCTTGCAATGCCAACTACCCTACTTACTGCTACTTCTTGTTGTTATAGCTGCTAGTACAATGCATTTTTGCAACTGCCTGCTACATTTGCTACATTGCTGTTGCAACTTGCCCTGCTGCTGCATAGACAAAGCAATACTAGTGAAAGCATTGTTGCTGCTGCACCTGCCTCTTGTGCACCAAGCATAGCTTGCTGCTACTGCTGATGGTCTGCCTGCTACTGCTCTTTGGCAAGAGGCAGTCACTAATAGTTGCCTGTGCAAGCAAGCAAGGCTAGGCCTATGCTGATGTTACTAGGGAAAATAGCAACATACTGTTGTTTCTCTGCACAAGAATCCCTTTCCCCCTTCTCTATTTGCTGGTGGCCACTATGCAGGCAAAGTCTGCAGTTGCTGTTGCTCTTTCTACATCAACTGATTTCTCCCTCTCCTTTCACATACCTTCACTACACACACATCTCCCCTATTACCTGTAGGTAATCACCTATCACTTGGGTACACACTTCTGTATCTATCTACACACACTATCACACATGGGTATGTGGCACACACACACACACACTACATATGTGCAACCACATACACACACCTATACACTATCATAATATCTATAGATACTCACACATAATCTATACGCACACATACTTGTAAATTATATATCGATATACACATATACATAGGTAACGATACACACAAGTAGATACCTATGACACACATCACATAGACACACTATCAAACACTTGGTGTGCACCATGCTAGTATCGCATCGATACTCCGATACTCTCGTGATACGTCCAAGATGCATATACCAAACCTTGTCTGATTCTCCTAAAATCACATGAGTATATCTAAAATGGTAATTAGAGCCTAATTAAAATAGTATTTAGCTAGTGCAATGTGTCATTTAAAATTTGGTATGCGTGTCCCAAGTGTCGAAGGAGAAAACCCCCAAATTGACTCAGTGTCCTAGGATATCATGACACAGCCTACTCGTATCCATTTGTGAGCATATCTAGCCACACACAAATAATACAAGTCTATTTAGATCTAATAATTCAAATGACAACACTTGGTGCACCATTCTCGGATTTTCCAAAAAATGACACAAAAACTCGCTATAACTTCTACATAAATAGTCATTAGAGCCTAGTTCTTCCTCCTATAGGTACCCTAGTCCGTGGGTAGGTTCTTAATGGTCATAATGCACAATAAGAGTCTAGAAATAGGGAGATGTATACCTATTGGGAGATGCATTCACAATACGAAGCCCGATGGACACGATTTGAACATGGTTTGAACACAAGATCCTAGCCCAAGCTTCCTCTCCTAGTGCTCCTTGTCTCTAAAGCTTCTAGACTTCTTGGATGAAGAGTAGGGAAGGATTAGGAATGGTTTGATGAGAATTGATGGAGGAATAAAAGATTTGGGAAAGAGCACCAAAATTTAGGTAATGTGCACAAATAGAGAAGAGAGAAAGTGTGCTCTCCTTCCCCTTAGGGCAGGCCACACTTAAACCCTCTCCATGCCAATACACAAAGACTAATATAACTTTATAAGTTGTGATGATGGCTAGGTAAATTAATGGAAGATCCTAATTCTAATTTGGTAATTAATCTAATCTCTAATGGATAGGGGGAATGACTTGAGTTTAAATGAGGCTAGTCTAATATGTTAATCCAAGTGTCATGATAAGTCTAAACGGGTTCACTAATCAAGGGTCCTATAAATAGGCTGGCCCATTAAGCCATATAACCGTCTCTATAATTAATTAGATAAATACACACAATATATCAATAATATAAAATGACAAAAATAACCATATCTATAATTATGGTAGTGACATTCCCTGTCATGTTAAAGGTAATATTTATATTATAAGGGTGTCAGTATCTATGTTTCTATATCAGATATAAGTTAGCCCACCGACACCTATTTATATGAAGGTCACAAACGACATGCATGCCTCTATTTTGGACAATATTCATGGATAGATGACTCACACATCGCATGCGGGTTGCTAGCCTACAGAAGGCATCATCTAGTCCATATTATGGTCATACCCACCAATTGGGTCGCAAGTCCTACCAAAGGCATCATCTAGTCCATATTACGGTCACACCCACTAGTCCTCGCAGAGGAAAACCAGTATAAACTTTGGTGTTTGTGTTTGCTTCTACGGACTTATTTATATTACGTATTTATTTTTTATACTGCCTACTTCATATCAGCTTGATTACAACCATAAATATTTTTAATTGGTGATTTTTATTCTGCTGCATATACGTACTCTATATATTCATCCCCTAGAGGTGCTCAACGGTCCTATAATTGGTATCAGAGCAGGTTATATTCAAATATAACACTTTAGAGTGAATATATATGGCAGTCATAAAATCTATATTCATCGGTGAAGGCGGTCCACAAATAGACCCCAACTATTTGATGGAACAAACTATACGTACTAGAAAACATGAATGAGTTTCTTCCTGAAATCTTTTGAGTTTGATCTCTGGTCTACAGTCATAGACGGCTACAAAAAGCCACCTAGAATAGTGATTGATAGTTATCTTGTAGACAAGATACGTGATAGATACATGAATCTATAAAAGACACAAGCCAGTCTTGACGCAAGAGTAATCAATATACTATTTTGTTCCATTGATAAGACTGAGTTTAATAGAGTATCTACATATGTCACATCAAGCGATATTTAAAAAATTCTTGAGGTAACTCATTAAGGTAATTCACAAGTGACGGAATCTAAGATAAGTAGATTGACACAAGAGAATGAGTCTTTCAAGATGAAGCCAAATGAATCAATCACTCATATATTTATACGTTTTCTTGATTTACTAATCCTTTATCATCTCTTGGCAAGGATTAAATCATGAAAAGATTCGTAAAGTGCTCAGGGGACTAACAAAGAACTGGAACCCGAAAGCTACTGTGATCATAGAAGGAAACAATCTCACCACAATGTTGCTGTAAACACTCATGGGCAAACTGATGACTCATGAGCTAGACTTACAAGACTTGGAAGAATCTACTCGAAAAGAAAAGTATATCGCCTTTAAAGCTCATGCTAAAAGAGTCACAAGCGAAGGCACGGATTTTCACGTCCCGAACCCGGAGGATCGAAAACTGGCCACAGGGCATGATGTCGTACAAGTCTAGATTGCACTTGTACAAGGGAAAATTATTATAGTTCCTGGTATTTCTCAGAAAACAACAACAGCGCAGCAAAACCAAGCAGATAAATTGAAGTCACAACAAGATATAAAGAATTGTATCTCTTTATTGATAATTGTAATAGATTATAAGACTTGCAGCTGAATACAGAGTTTACAAATGATTACAAGACTCTTGAATAGCCAACTGAATATATACTTACCATTTAGGCTTATAATCGAACATGCCGACTTTGCTTACAATCTCACTGGTACCACTGAGTTATACTGTTCCATACATTATGTCCCGTATAGCAGAAGACATCGTCTTGTAAGAAGAGCTTCTGCACATCCATCTGATTCATCAATGCTAAGCACTGATCAAACGATTTCATCCATGCACGAGCACCTGTAAAGATGCCCACAAACATGGGTCAGTATATCATCTATATAGTGGTGAGCGGTGCTGGCCCAACTCACCTAAGACAACACTAAGTAATCATGTTATAGAACATTATTAAAAGTGGTCTATCTCGTTGCCTTAGGGTCAATTAGCGGTTCATATCCAACATAAGTAAAACATGTATATCTCATAGCCAGCATAATGTAAAACATATGTTATCACCCTTTTTGGTGATTCTTACCCACAGTCGTATAGCCATTCCTGTATATTTGTAACACTTATCCTGCCTACACAAGACATTATTAGGAATAATATCATAATTTAATATATTTGTCACCGTTCAAGTGATTCTTACCAACAATCGACATCCTTTCCTGTAGTTGAATAATAACTTACTTTGCCTGCATAAGACATTATTAGCACTAGACCTATCTATATGAAGGTCACTGGCGATACGCTATCTTGGACTTTAAATAGTAAACGACTAACTTTGAATGGGGTGCCAGTCCATGGGAGGTTTCTCAATCGCCGTGCTACTACTTCAGCACCATGGGATTTTAGAGCCCCTTTCAGTGAGCGGTAGTAAGCCCCTACTGAAAGTCCAAAAAATTCCGATGTCAGTACGTCGACACCAATCCTTGTTCCCCCTAGGATGAACCAGATTCGTGGCCTCGAAGTACCGTTCAAGGAACTACCTTGTGCACAAGTTTTCCATGACCATGCAAGTATATACAAGTTATCTATAAAGAAAACATATAATGCATGACAAGGAAATCTTAAGTAATCAGCCACTATTCTCATTCGTATTGCCACCATTCCTTGAGCTGAGGTCACAATTACCAACTTCCCAATTCAGGGTCTTAGTGTAATCAATATTCTACATCGGCGACAGGATAATAGAATGCTGACTACTAAATCTCTTTCCCACATCTTTGATACCATACGTTCTCTTGGTCATAATTCAAGCATACTCATTGCCCAGTTCTTGGGACTTAGCATCTGTGTTACCATCTATTCATCGAGCTAAGGCTCGATATACTCACCCTCCAAGTATTTGGGACTTTTTCTTCACCCGTATTGTATTTCATAGCAACAACACACAAGCACACAATTTATGAAATGATACGTAACCGTTTTTGGGTCATATGATTAATTATCTTTCATTACCTTTTCGGTTTCCATGCAAGATAAAATTTTCTAATTCAACAAGCAGATATAGCATGCTAATCCTTTTCATTAAGTATGAAGCTAATAAAGGATCTTCAAAGGGTTCAACACTACTCACATTTATAAGACAATTTCTGCCACGATTATATAGCCTTCCAAGCCATCCTTCGCAAAATTCAAGTCCAACAAGGCATCATCGCACCAACCAGCCATCATAATACGTCTTGCGGGTCGAGGCACTATAATATATACCAATCAGAAAAAGTTACATTCTCGAAACTTAAACCAAAACTCTTCCCTATAACTTCAACTAAATTTATGAAACTTTCCACGATCAACTTGCTCTATTTACCATTTCTCTGTAATGTCTCGATTGATTTCAAATGATGTACAATCTCGTCAGATCATCACAATTCGATTCAAAATAGTTTAGCATCTTTGTTCCTTCCTCCAACACTTGTGCAATTGCTTAGCACATGATACTCCTCTTCCGTGGCTTTATTTGAATTCAATATACTACTTTGTAGGAATTATACACATATTTTAGGCATCCAAGAAATGTATGCATTTCAACCAAGTTCAGTGATAGAGAAGTCGAATGAGCTATATATATAACTTTATTTCCGAACGTTAGCAATTCCTCTTGAGTATCTCATATAGTCTTAAACTTATTTATTCAATCTCCCATCCAACTACTAATACAATAATGTTACTAATTCCAACTCGAATAATTTCCCACAGTCGAGCCAAAGTTTTCCAAAGTATTCCGACTTAGTTATATCAAGTATTCGAACGAATCCAGAGTTCCCATTCAAGTCCATTGTTATTCACACCATCAAAATTGATAAAGTCAATAGCCAGATTTTATTTCGACACCACGATTCTCATCGATCAACTCATGTACCCCTTATCGTTCGTATCCATACCCTTTATTTGCAACTCGTAAATTTCTCGATTATGATTCATCATCCAAGTTGTACCATCATTAATCAAGCCAACATATTATCATCTCGTGTGTACAACTCTCATTTCCAGCAACATTAATTCTGAGGGTCATTTAAAAATTGCATTCGCTCTCGCCGATCTTGACTACATGCACTATCTCATTCCATCGTACACTTATTCTCAATTTCGATCTGATTATCCATCAATGAATTTATTCCGACTATCTCAAAGAACTACCATCAATTTCCACGACTCAATATTATTCAACTGACCAACCAATTTGAACAAAATTCTGACATTCTGAAATAAAGGCAACCAAGTTTTCGAAGCCAACATGATCCGTCATCCTATCCAATATTGTAACATCGAATTTTCCAATCTTTATTCCATTCCGAAGTTTAATTTCTGACACATCTCACTTATTCTGACTAACCCACGCAACATCAATAGGGACATCCTAAGGGTCTCCAACAGTCAACTTAGCTTTCGGTCAAGTCTCTACGGTCAGCTATTCTAAGCTAAACCAGACATTTAGCTAACTCATCTGAGATGGATAGATACTATGGACATGCTTATTTCTTATCTTAGAGGCAACCAATTCTTATCATTGGAACCCTATCTTATCTCAGGGACAATCTATGATCCGACCACTCTAAGGGACATGGGACACCACCCCGATCTCATGAATGTATTTCCAAATCGAACAACTGAAATATCATAGCCTACCAAATTCGAAACTTAGGAAACCAACCGACAATCTAAGGTCAAGTCTATCTACCCGTACTCATCCTCGGGTCGTACCTAACAAGTTATTCTAGACTTATCCACAACCGACAAAATCTTTCCAACAATTCTTATGGGTCGATCTCAAAGCCGTTATATAAATTATATAAGTCAAACATCCAAATCTCAGTTTTTCATTTGCATACACACAACATCACTTGTTCAATCCGACTTGTATTCTCATATCGTACTCAAATTATGTCTATTCAATCGGGCCAACTATTCTGAGTCATAATCCAACATTGCTACCTCAATAGTCTATCATTTACGATATCTCTCTTTTGGTCTCTTTGCGACATATTCAATTTCCACACTTTAGATCATCGATATGGTATGTACTATTTAACTAACAAAATAAGGCAACTAATCATATTTCTCTCGAAAGCATCTTTTATGAATTTCTGCTAGCACCGAACACGGTTATCTTCTAGCAATTCACGCTACCCATCAATATTCGTTTGTATCTCCTTGTGATCCCTTATGAAGATTCATTATTTATGCACCGATCTACTCTCTATGGCACCAATCATTTAGCATCCATATATCGGCCTTCTAGTAGATATGACATAACTCATTAGCTAAGTCATAATCCAACAATTTTATATTCTACCAAAACTCGTTATTCATACAACAACATCATCCACCGACAGGGTCTATTACATATTATTGTACCTCGACACTTATTTGTATACCAACTATCAGAATCTCATAAGGAACATCTACTCCTTCATGCATCAAGGGACAAGTTCTCATTCTCTATGCCTCAAAATAATCAAGGGTCATAACTTGTTAATTCTGGACACGGCTAATTATCTCAAGCACAAATGCACCTGTGCAAAAGCCATCGATTTTTCCAAGTTCATTCTCTATATTTCGGTCGTTGATGTAACTCTCTGCATCTTCTAAATCATTCACAACATTTCAATAAACATCTATCATCACTATCTATTTTGTCGATGTCCAACATGCAATTCCCTCTATTCAATTCCAACATCATTCAATATTTGGTCCACATTGTTCTCTCAAAATCTTTTGATTGTAATGCCCTACCATCGTTACTGAGCCTACAATCCTTTTACCCAACTAATACAAGTCATCGCCTGAATCTATAATTCATACTATTCCCAACCAAGGCATTCATTTCATGTTCTCACTTTCTTATTACCTAGCATACTGCTAACTATTACAACTCGTAACGAGTTATCTGAGCTTAATCGTCAAGGGACACGCCTAGCCATCGTGTATCAATCGTAATCCCAGCTACGATTCGATAGTACCCAATACCTTACAGGTAAAGCATTACTATGCTACGAATAGGGTCAAGGGACATCTTATCGCTAAAAGGGTTGAGTCATATACCACTCAGATCTCAAGCCATTATAATACAATATTCCTCTTTCGCACGAAACTAATATCTATTCTGGACTATCCATCTCGCAGTGGCTCTGCCGACCACAAATACTAACTCAATTCCCTCGCATCCATATCTGAAACATAACCAAGCCAACACACTTAAGCTAACTTCAATATTTCTATCGATTTCCATTCACTGAAGTCATGCACAATTTCTGTTCCAACATACCATAACATAACCCACTGCCGATTCTCATACCAATTGCCTTCTGTGAATCCCACACTTAAGGCACAAGCACACATTACCAACTTATTATCGTATCGTATTATTGTTTTTTGTTTTGGTATAATTAAGAATTCAATAAAGAACATAAATCAAAGCCCACATATTTAGACTTATTGTGTGGAACACCCAGTGAGCGATCTGGAGGATCAACGAATTTTCAGACAAGGAAGCAACTTAGACTAATTTTGAAGGAAATACTGAATAATCGTGGAAGCAATTTTCAGTCATCGTAGAGGCAACTTTGATTTCATCGCGGAAGCAACTTTGAGTTATCGCGGAAGCAACGTTTGAGTCACCGCGGAAGCAACTTTGAATCATTATAAGAGCAACTTTGATTTGAAGCAAATCGAATAAGAATCCAATGACGTAAAGTCGTGCTTTGATACCATTATGTCACACCCCAACCCCGGAGGATCGAAAACTAGCTACTCGGCGTGATGCCGTACAAGTCTAGATTGCACTTGTACAAGGCAAAACCATTATAGTTTCTGGTATTTCTCAGAGAACAACGACAGCGTAGCAAAACCAAGCAGATAAATTGAAGTCACAAAATGATATGAAAAATTGTATCTCTTTATTGATAATTGTAATAGATTACAAGACTTGCTGCTGAATACAGAGTTTACAAATGATTACAAAACTCTTGAATAGAAAACTGATTATATACTTGCCATTTAGGCTTACAGCCGAACATGCCGACTTTGCCTAAAATCTCACTGGTACCACTGAGTTACACTATTCCATACATTATGTCCCGTAAAGCAGAAGACATCATCTTGTAAGAAGAGCTTCTGCGCACCCATCCGATTCATCGATGCTAAGCATTGATCAAATAATTTCATCCATGCACGAGCACCTGTAAAGATGCCCACAAACGTGGGTCAGTACATCATCTATGTACTGGCAAGCGGTGCTGGCCCAACTCACCTAAGAAGACAACACTATGTAATCATGTTATAGAACATTATTAAAAGTGGTCTTTCATGTTGCCTTAGGGTCAATTAGCGGTTCATATCCAACAGAAGTAAAACATGCATATCTCATAGCCAGCATAATGTAAAACATATGTTATCACCCTTTTTGGTAATTCTTACCCACAGTCGTATAGCCATCCATATATATTTATAATACCTACCCTGCCTGCACAAGAGTTTGTTAGGAACAATATTATAATTCAATATACTTGTCACCGTACAAGTGATTCGTACCAACAGCTGACATCCTTCCCTGCAGTTAAGTAATAACTTACTTTGCCTGCATAAGACATCATTAACACTGGACCTATCTATATGAAGGTCACTGGAGACATGCCATCATGGACTTTAAATGGTAAACGGCTAACTCCGAATGGGGTACGAGTCTATGGGAGGTTTCTGAATCACCGTGCTACTACTTTAGCACCATCGAATTTCAGCGCCCCTTTCAGTTAGCGATAGCAAGCCCCACTGAAAGTTCCAAAAATCTCGATGTCAGTACGTCGACACCAATCCTTGTTTCCCTAGAATAAATCGGGTCTATGGCCTCCGAGTACCGTTCAAGGAACTACCTTGTACAGAAGTTGTCCATGACCAGGCAAGTATATGCAACTTATCTATGAAGAAAACATATAATGCATGTGTCACGCCTAGAACCAGAATACTGGAGAGCGGAGGACAGACACAACCATATACGTACATTGAAGTATAATCTACCCCGATATATGGTCACGGCTGTCTAGATGCATGAGAGTTTACTACAAGCCATCAGTCTCTTATGGTCATGAACAAGCCTAGTGTCTCAATCTCAAGCAAGTAAGTAAATGTTACAAGATGTTAGATCATCAGACATACAAAGTAAGGCATCCCAAACATTATATATTCAGATGATCATGAAGCTATTCATACAAAACGTGAAGACTAGCAAGAGTTTCAGTCATACATAATCAACCCTAGGATTTGTCAATCATGTTACAGCCCGTAGACAGACAGTAAGTAAAGTTGCAAACGAGCTAACACTTGTTCGGCGGCTAAACGCCTCAAAAGAATATTTTTACAAGGGAGTTGGAGAGCAAAATAAGAACCCACTCGTTGCCAGGGTTGCGCCTAGTGGTCACCATCTGGCTGGAAGACAGGAAGATCCTCGGGAGCTACTCCAAAATCTGGCCATCCAAAACCATCTGGGTCAGACCCCAGAAAGAGCAAGTGCCACAAGGGAGGCTTCACTTAAGAACTAAAACCAGCATATTAGCACATGATACAAAAGGATAACGAAAGACATGAGTTAGAGAAAACAGGGTGATAAACGATAAGATGACTAAAGGACCATTCCGGTAACTAAGTTACAATCCGTAAACCAAATAAGGACCAGGGTTGTAACCCTTCACCTGAACAGAACTTAGTCTCTAACCAATTATCGATAAGGTAAAGCATAAATAAGCATGTCATGAGATAGCCATGTACTAGATCTAGGCAAGACTAGACAAGATAGGACCCATCCATCATTCGCGGCCAAACAAAGAGTACGGCTTGATGCTTTAACTAACTAGGGTTATCACAAGCCTAGTTACTAGCAAGATGCAATGAGATGTTCGACAGCCACAAGCCCTGCAGTCTTAATCCAGGTTATCCGGTCATAAGTTGAGAGAGTTGGATTAGGTGACTTAGAGGTACAACACATGACAGTGTGCTGGAAATGTGCCCTACTCGACGGCAGGCTACAAGTCCAATTAAAGCGTCCAGATAACGAGACTACATGTAGCTGGAAAATCTCTTCATGAACTACTTGATCACTCTAGTCATTATCCTAGTCAAATTCATATGAATCCCTGACCGTGGAAATCAGAAATTCATATCCTAGACATGATGTAAGACGAGACATGTAGCTTATACAAGCACAAACACCCACGGTGTCAAGACAAGAGTTACTTAGCAAGGCATATCGAGATTATCATGTTAGGTTACTTGTCAAGTCAAGAGTGCGTCACAACGGACCACCATCAAGAATTATCATGTCAAGTTACTTGTCAAGAGTGTACCACGACGGGTCACTATTAAAAATTATCACGTTACGTGATACTTGTTAAGAGTGTGCCTTAACAGGCCACTATCGTGTTCTATTCTTACATTATTATGAATGAGAGAAACTTTCATAAAGTAACTAGTGACATATTCTTAAAGCCAAGGAAAAGATCTACAACTTTCATGTTTTGAGTTTTTCAAGATTCTAGCTACAAAATAGTCCAAACGGGCAAAAACAGTCATTTGGAGTGACGTGCGCGCAAGTTGCACGGGCAAAATCGCCCACGGCGCCCTTGCGCGCAAGTACGGCGCGCGGCTGCTCGGCCGCGCAAGTTGCGCATTGCGCGCGGACAAAATTGCCCCACGGCGCACGTTGCGCGCAAGCGTGGTGCGCGGGCGCGCGGCAGAAAAGTGTGCGGGCGTGCGGTGCGCAAGTTACGCATTACGCGCGAGCAAAATCGCCCACGGTGTACGTTGTGCGCAAGCGCGGCACGCGGCCCGCAAGTTGCGCATTGCGCACGGGCAAAATCTCCCACGGCACACGTTGCGTGCAAGCGCGGCACACGGGCGCGCGGCAGCGAAGACACTGCGCGCGGCACTGTTCATCGTTCCGACAGCACCAAAAGGTGTGGGGAACCCATGAACTCGAAAATGGCATAACTTTCTCATACGAAGTCGAAATCAAGCGGTTTAAAAGACAAAATTGGGTGGTATTAAATTTCCTACAACATGGAACCATTAGATTTCGAAAACAACAATGTTTTAGAGATCAAAACCAAGAAAAACCGAAAAGTTACAAACTTAGATCTACAAGAATCCATCCATCAACTCCAAAAATGTCAAGTTCTAAAGAGGCTTAGAATCAAGTAAGGAAGAGAATGGAACAATAAAACTTGAGATCCATCATGAAAAAGTTGCACTTGCCTAGGCTTGGTAGGTGGGAGGAGTAAATGAAGAAGTAAATACAAATAATGGAGGAGAGAGAAGAAGTTGACTTATATAGCAACCCCTCTCATCTCAACCCAAAATAAACCAAACCAAGCCAAGCCAAGTCATATTGAACCAAGTTGAACCAATCAAGTTAAGATTTAAACCAAGGCTAAGCTAAGTAAGATAAGTCAAAATACGGGCCACCTGACAATTGTCAGAAATTCGTATACGTATCCTGAAAAATACGTATAACGGAAAACGGGAGTGACAACTCTACCCACCTTAAAAGAATTCTATCCTCGAAATTTAATCAAGAGGATAGAGGTGACAGGGCAAGCTACACTAATACTGGCAATCTATGACTAGCAGTCAACCAAGCAATCATTCATGCAAGCAAGAAAGTAGAAGCATAAGGCAGAAGGAAGACATTATACCTTATGAGTCAAACAAGTGTGGATATCGTGAGCGGATATCATCCTCACGCTCCTACGTTGACTCACCTAAAAAGTGATGACCCCAAGCAACACGAACTAACTTAATAGTCTTGTTCTTGAGTATCTTCGCCCTTTGGTCCAATATGGATACGGGCCTTTCCTCATACGAAAGGTTGGTACCAAAAACCAATTTCGAATGATCAAGGATATGGCTCGGATTCGGGATGTACCGTCGTAATTGGGATACATAGAAGATATCATGCACCTCACGTAACGACGGCGGAAGAGCGAGACGATAGGACACAAAACCTACTCGCTCGAGAATGTCAAACGGCCCTATATACCTAGGACTAAGCTTTCCCCATACGCCGAATCGAATGATGCCACGGGTAGGCGAGATCCTAAGGAGTACGTGGTCGCCGATAGAAAACTCAAGAGGGCGCCGATGAGAATCGGACCAATGGCACTGACGATCTTGTGCAACTCGAAGATGATCTCTGACTTGTCTGACCACCTCGATTGTCTGTGTTATCATTTCTGCACCAAGCATCTGCCTCTCGCCGACATCATCCCAAGCTAAAGGTGATATACGCTTCCTGCCATACAGTGCTTCAAAGGGTGCCATCTGGATACTGGCCTGGAAACTGTTATTATAGGAGAACTCCACGGGATGCAGGTGATCTTCCCATGAACCACCGAAGTCGAGTGTACATGACCATAACATATCATCAAGATTCTGAATTGTGCGTTCTGACTGACCATTTGTCTATGGATGATAAGCTGAACTGAACTTGAGACGAGTCTCCAAGCTTTCTTGAAGACTCCGCAAAAAGTACGATGTGAATCTTGAATCTCTGTCTGATATGATACTAACTGACACTCCATGCAATGTAAAAATCTGCCTGAGGTATATCTCTGCAAGCTGATCCGTCGAATGACCAACTCTGAAGGGGAGAAAATGAGCTACCTTCGTGAGACGATCAACTATAACCCAGATAGCATCACTTCCAGCTGGGGATTTAGGTAACCCAGTTACAAAATCCATGGTAATATGTTTCCATTTCCATTCTGGGATCGGTAAAGGTTGAAGAAGTCCAGCTGGCCTCTGATGTTCAGCTTTAACTTGTTGGCAAACTAAACAACGAGAGAGAAATTGGGCTATCTCCCTCTTCATACCCTTCCACCAGAAATGCTGGCAAATATTACAATACATTACTGTAAACTGTGAGCTTCTGCCATAATCTTCTATCTGATATCACCACTAGGTACATAAAGATGCCTTCCATGTTGGAGTATACCATCTTCGTGAATGCATAACTCTGGTCTTTGTCCTGCTTCACACTTTGCTCTAAGTCGCTGAAGCTTAGAATCTGCTGATTGCACCATCTTGATCCTTTCAACTATGCTGGACTGAACTTGTATGCTGGCCATCAATGCCACATTGGTAGGAAGAACTATTTATATTCCCATCTTCTGAAGATCTGCTAATAACTCTGGCTGTGCTATTAGAAAATAAGCTCTTATTCTTCTGCTCAACCCATCTGAAACTACATTGGCCTTTCCAGGATGATACTGCAGGTTGATGTCATAATCCACCAGTAACTCTAGCCATCTTCTCTGACGCATATTGAGATCCTTCTGGGTAAACACATACTTAAGACTCTTGTGGTCGGTGAAAATCTCCACCCGATCTCCATACAAATAATGCCTCCACAACTTGAGTACGAAAACCACCGCTGCTAATTCCAAGTCATGGGTTGGGTAATTCCTCTCATGATCACGAAGTTGACGTGACGCATAAGCTACTACCTTAACATGCTGTATCAAGACGCATCCCAATTCCCTACCGAAAGCATCACAATAAACTGAAAATCCTCCAGTCCCATCTGGAAGCATGAGAATGGGAGCCGTCATCAATCTTCGTTTTAACTTCTCGAATGAACTCTGACACTCTGCTGTCCAAGCAAACTGTACTTCCTTGCGGGTCAACTACGTCAATGGTGCTGAAATCTGAGCAAAGTCTGACACAAATTGCCGGTAATAGCCGGCCAATCCTAGGAAACTCTGAACTTCTGCGACGGTGCTAGGTACTGGCCATGACTCTATAGCTACTATCTTCTGGGGGTCAACTTCCACTCCACCTCTGGTGATGATATGACCTAAGTACGAAATATGATCAAGCCAAAATTTGTTACTTACTGAACTTCGCGTACAACTGGTACTTCTTGAGAATCTGAAGAACTACACGAAGATGCTGCTCATGCTCGGCCTCGTTCTTGCTATAGACTAAGATGTCGTCTATGAACACTATCACGAACTGATCCAAATAGGACATGAAGATATGATTCATGAGATCCATGAATACGGCCTGCGCATTGGTCGCTCCAAATGGCATAACAAGGAACTCCCAATGTCTATATCTTGATCTAAATGCTGTCTTCGGGATGTCTTGCTCTCTGACTCTGATCTGATGGTACCCTGACCGCAAGTCAATCTTCGAGAATACTGTTGTCCCACTGAGCTGATCGAATAAATCATCTATCCTTGGTAAAGGATATCTATTCTTTTTTGTTACAGAATTCAAGGTACGATAATCAACACATAATCTTGACGTACCATCCTTTTTTTTCACAAGAAGCAACGGGGCTCCCCAAGGTGATCCACTAGCAAGAATGAATCCCTTGGTTCTGAGTTCTTCAATCATCTTATACAAGATCTCTAATTCTGAAGGTGCCATCCTGTAGACTCTCTCTATCCCTGGAATCAAATCGATAGTGAACTCTATCTCTCTCTTCGGTGGCATACCTGGAAGATCTTCGGGAAACACATCAGGAAACTCTTCTACAACTCTGGGAAATTGAACTGCTTCTGCTACTGCCATCCGTAATACTGGTGGAGAAGGTTCTACTTCGCCTCTGGAAAATAAAAACTCTGGTTCGCCTGGAATACCAAAAATAATCCTGCCAATATGGCAGTCTATTCTTGCGTATTGATCCTTCCACCTATCCATTCCTAGGACCACATCATAGTCGGCCATCGGAAATTCTATCAATCTAGCGGGAAACTCTCTACCGCTAACTACGATTCGACACGAGGAATAGACTCTATCTACCCCCACAAGACCGTTACCAGTAAGTATATTGAGTCTTACTGATAAAGACTCGGGCTCCAGTCCTATCCATGTTGCAAATCGTGTAGACATAAATGAATGCGATGCACCCGAATCAAATAATACTAATACTGGAAAAGAGTTGACGAGAATGGTACCTTCCACCACCTAACCTAATGCCAATTCTTCTGCTACGGTCAGAGCCATAGCCTGACCTTGTCCTCTTGGTGCTGGTCCCCTCTGCTGCTGACCTCTCTGCCTGTTCTGGATCTGAGCTTGGTCCTGATTATACTGCTGAGCCTGAGGCGGCAATGGCCTCGGAGGCTGGTACTGCTGCTGTACTGGTGCTGGTCCCCTAACCGATGGACTGGTTAGGTTTGACGACGATAAACTGGCTCTATTCGGACAGGACCCTATCTTGTATTCCGGTGCCCCACAAGCCAAGCATAATCCCTGTGCTCTACGACACTCTGATACTACGTGCCCTGGCTTTCCACAATAAGTGAGCCTATTGCGGAAGACTGCTTCTGCTTCTGCTGCTGAGGATACGTCGGTGTCGAGTGTTGAACCGACGAAACTGTGGTCGCCCTCCTAGGAGCTCCAATTGTTAAAGCCCTAGCTGCCGGGGCTGGTGCTGATGACTGGGACATCTGCCCATGAGACCTCTTCTGTCCTCCGCTTCAATCTACAATCCTCTGAGAAGTATACTCATGCCTCTTCGCTGCTCGTAAGACGGCATCAAACGTCTGGTGCTCAAACTGCTCCACTGATATGATAATCTCTAGGTGGAGCCCCTGCTGGAATCGTTGGGCTCGATCCAACTCGGTTGCTACCAAGGTGGGAGCAAAACGACTAAGTCTAGAAAACTCGGCCGCATAACCATCGACCGTCCTTTCCATCTGCTTAAGATTGGTGAATCTCGTCTGCAGATCATACCGAGCTACTGCATCAAAGTACTTGGTCTGGAACTTGTTGCTGAACACCGCCCATGAGACAGGCGTCGGTAATCCAACTGCTAGCATCGCCCACCAGCTGCGGGCCAAGTCTAATAACTGCAGGCGCACAACAGCCACCTTCTCATTCTCAGGAATCCTAGCTGCTTCCAGGATAACTTCTGTGTCCTGAAGCCATGCATCAGAAGCAATAGCATCTTCAGTGCCGTCAAAGAAAGGAGGGTTCAGACGCTTGAAGCTGTTGGCCGTGTTGTTTCCTTGGTAACCAACTCTGCCCATGGCATCTTGTACTGTCTGGTGTAGGGCATCGCCCCGACGATTTTGAGATGCAAGAAATTCTCTGATGAGACCCACCAGGGTTCCATTATCAGGCTCTACAGGCTGGACGGGTTGAACTGGGGGCTCTGGATCCCCGAAATGCATGACTCGGGAGGCTGCCCCAGGGTGCTGGGCTTGGTTTCCAGGTCGCTGCTAGTCCACTGGAGGTGCTCCACCTTGCTGATCGGTAGGAGCAGGAACCATGCTACTGAAGCAAATGACATAAGGAACAATAAGGAAGGACCAAGATAGATCAAGGATAAAGCACCTTATCAGGCCAAGATTCAGGAAGATTAGGAAGCACGAGCAGAAATCAAGGGCGAATGCTGATTGAGACATTTATTCAGTAAAACCCCCACACATCTTGATTTACAAGACCTGTATGGGCCACTACTTAAACCGTGTCACGCCCAGAACCAGAATACTGGAGAGCGGGGGACAGACACAGCCAGCTACGTACATTAAAGTATAATCTACCCCGATATACGGTCACGGATGTCTAGATGCATGAGGGTTTACTACAAGCCATCAGTCTCTTATGGTCATGAACAAGCCTAGTGTCTCAATCTCAAGCAAGTAAGTAAATGTTACAAGATGTTAAATCATCAGACATACAAAGTAAGGCGTCCCAAATATTACATATTCAGATGATCATGAAGCTAGTCATACAAAACGTGAAGACTAACAAGAGTTTCAGTCATACATGATCAACCCTAGGATTTGTCAATCATGTTACAGCCCGTAGGCAGACAGTAAGTAAAGTTGCAAACGAGCTAACACTTGTTCAGCGGCTAAACGCCTCAAAAGAATATTTTTACAAGGGAGTAGGAGAGCAAAATAAGAACCCACTCGTTGCCAAGGTTGCGCCTAGTGGTCACCATCTGGCTGGAGGACAGGAAGATCCTCGGAAGCTACTCCAAAATCTGGCTATACAAAACCAGCTGGGTCAAACCCCAAAAAGAGCAAGTGCCACAAGGGAGGCTTCACTTAAGAACTAAAACCAGCATATTAGCACATGATACAAAAAGATAACGAAAGACATGAGTTAGAGAAAATAGGGTGATAAACGATAAGATGACTAAAGGACCATTCCGGTAACCAAGTTATAACTCGTAAACCAAACAAAGATCGGGGTTGTAACCCTTCACCTAAACAGAACTTAGTCTCTAACCAATTATCGATAAGGTAAAGCATAAACAAGCATGTCATGAGATAGCCATGTACTAGATCTAGGCAAGACTAGACAAGACAGGACCCATCCATCATTCACGGCCAAACAAAGAGTACGGCTTGATGCTTTAACTAACTAGGGTTATTACAAGCCTAGTTACTAGCAAGATGCAATGAGATGTCCGACAGCCACAAGCCCTGCAGTCTTAATCCAGGTTATCCGGTCACAAGTTGAGAGAGTTGGATTAGGTGACTTAGAGGTGCAATACATGACAGTGTGCTGGAAATGTGCCCTACTCGACGGCAGGCTACAAGTCCAATTAAAGCGCCCAGATAACGGGACTACCTGTAGATGGGAAATCTTTTCATGAACTACTTGATCACTCTAGTCATTATCCTAGTCAGATTCAGTATAAATTCCTGACCGTGGAAATCAGGAATTCATATCCTAGACATGATGCAAGACGAGACATATAGCTTAAACAAGCACAAACACCCACGGTGTCAAGACAAGAGTTACATAGCAAGGCATATCGAGATTATTATGTTAGGTTACTTGTCAAGTCAAGAGTGCATCACAACGGGCCACCATCAAGAATTATTATGTCAAGTTACTTGTCAAGAGTGTACCACGACGGGTCACTATTAAGAATTATCACGTTACGTGATACTTGTACTTAAGAGTGCGCCTTAACAGGCCACTATCGTGTTATATTCTTACATTATCATGAATGAGAGAAACTTGCATAAAGTAACTAGTATCATATTCTTGAAGCCAAGGAAAAGATCTACAACTTTCATGTTTTGAGTTTTTCAAGATTCTAGCTACAAAATAGTCCAAACGGGCAAAAACAGTCATTTGGAGTGACCTGTGCGCAAGTTGCGCGGACAAAATCGCCCACGGCGTCCGTTGCGCGCAAGCACGGTGCGCGGGCGTACGGCCATGCAAGTTTCGCATCGCATGGGTGCGCGGCAGCGAAGACACTGCGCGCGGCACTGTTCATCGTCCCCACAGCACCAAAAGGTGTAGGGAACCCATGAAGTCGAAAATGGCATAACTTTTTCATACGAAGTCGAAATCAAGCGGTTCAAAAGCCAAAATTGGGTAGAATTGAATTTTCTACAACATGGAACCATTAGATTTCGAAAATAACAAAGTATTAGAGATCAAAACCAAGAAAAACCAAAAAAGTTACAAACTTAGATCTACAAGAATCCATCCATCAACTCCAAAAATGTCAAGTTCTAAAGAGGCTTAGAATCAAGTAAGGAAGAGAATGGAATAATAAAACTTGAGATCCATCATGAAGCAAGTTGCACTTGCCTAGGCTTGGTAGGTGGGAGGAGTAAATGAAGAAGATGAAGAAGTAAATGCAAATAATGGAGGAGAGAGAAGAAGTTGACTTATATAGTAACCCCTCTCATCTCAACCCAAAATAAACCAAACCAAGCCAAGCCAAGCAAAGCCAAGCCAAGTCATGTTGAACCAAGTTGAACCAATCAAGTCAAGATTTAAACCAAGGCTAAGCTAAGCAAGATAAGTCAAAATACGGCCACTTGACAATTGTCAGAAATCCGTATACGTATCCTGAAAAATACGTATAACGGAAAACTGGAGTGACAGCATGATAAGGAAAACTTAAGTAATCAGCCTCCATTCTCATTCGTATTGCCACCATTCCTTGAGCTGAGCTCACAATTACCAACTGCCCAATCCAGGGTCTTAGTATAATCAACATTCTACATCGGTGATAGGATAATAGAATGTTGATTACTAAATCTCTTTTTCGTATCTTTGATACCATACGTTCTCTTGGTCATAATTCAAGCATACTCACTGCCCAGTTCTTGGGACTTAGCATCCGTGTTACCATATATTCATCGAGCTTTGGCTCGATATACTCACCGCCCAAGTATTTGGGACTTTTCCTTCACCTGTCATGTATTTCATAGCAACAACACACAATCACATAATTCATGAAATGATACGCAGCAGTTTTTGGGTCATGTGATTAATTATCTTTTATTATCTTTTTGGGTTTCATGCAAGATAGCATTTCCCAATTCAACAAGAAGACATAGCATACTAATCCTTTTTATTAAGCGTGAAGCTAGAGGATCTTCGAAGGGTTCAACACTACTTATATTTATACGACAATTCCCGCCACGATTGTATAGCCTTCCAAGCGATCCTTCGTAAAATCCAAGTCCAATAAGGCTTCATCGAACCAACCAGCCATCATAATGTATCTTACGGGTTAGGGCACTACACGGATGATGAAGATTCAGATGGTGAGGAACAAGCTCTTTTTGTAAAGAACTTCAAAAAATTCTTGAGGTTTGAAAAATCGAACAGAAAGAAGAAAGATTATCAAGAAAGTAATGAAGAAGAGACTATCTGCTTTGGTGTAAGAAGACTGAACACATCAAGAAATATTATCCAATGGCAAAGAAGACAAGTCGATACGAACGATAAAACAGAAAGTCTTCATCACAGAAGTATGCTAATACAAGCATCTGGCACGAAAGTGATGCCAGTGAATCAGAGGAAGAAGACAGACCCAGTAGCTCTGTAAATGTTTGCTTAATGGCATTTGATCAGGTAACAACCAATCCTCTGTATGATAACTTTATATTTGATGAACTTTCTGATGCTTTTAGCAACTTGTTAGATGAACACAAGAAAGGCTTGCACAAATATAAGCAGTCTCAAAAAGAGATCAAAGCTTATACTACTGAAGTTGAAAGGTGGTCATCCCTATTGTAGGATATACGAGAAATACCTTCCATCAGTAACAAGAATGAAGAAATATGAACTCTGAAGCTCAGCTTGCATAATGCTCACAAAACTATTGAGAAAAGATATCATGACTATGCCAAGTTGAATGAGTTATATGAGTTAGAGAAGAAGAAGTATAGTATCACTGCACATAAGATTGATGCTATATCTATTAAGTATGATGAGTCATGTGGTTTCTCTAAAAGTTAGAGGTAAAGTTAGGAAAATAGTTTATACCTGCTACTCAGCCAAAGATCTGTCATATGACACAACATACACATAAGAATACACATCATAGAAAGCACGTTAGAATAATGTTTCACATAATCATGCCTTTGTTTACAAGTATCCAAGGAAGATACACAAGCATCATGTATCTAACATGACATCAAGCACTAGCTGTCAAATTTCTTGTACATATTGTGGTTCACATGGACACATCTCTAAGTTTTGTAGAGTTAGAAAGCTATTTGACATGGATATATATGCCTAGATGCCTAAGACTAATATGATTTTTTTAATGAGTTTTTCTGTACAAGAACTCCCCATCAAAATGGTGTTGTGGAGTGGAAGAATAGAACTCTCAACAAAATGGCTAAAGTTATGCTTAACCGGTATAATTTTTCAAAATATTTCTGGGATGAAGCTGTAAGTACAATTTGTCATGTTTTAAATAGGGTTCTAATTCGACCTATATCAAAAAGAATTCCTATTAACTGTGGTTTAATTAGATTCCTAATATTTTATATTTTAAAGTTTTTGGATGTTGTTGTTTTATTTTGAACACCAAGGATAACTTGGGAAAGTTCGACTCTAAGGCAGATAAAGGAATATTTCTTGGATATGCTGCCAAGAGTAAAGGCTATAGGATTTTCAATAAAAGGTTATTGGTTGTTGAAGAATCGATTAATGTTACTTTTAATAAATTTAACAATTAATTGCCAAGTGACGGTTGTCATGCCCCGATCCCGTAGAGTCCTTTCGTCTCCGCTTCAGACTCTGTGGAACCATTCGTCCTCGCTTGGGCATGATGCCGTGCAAGCCTAAGTTGCGCTTGCATAAGGCCAATACCTGTAATAAAACAAGATAGACAAATATCAATAGCAGTGCATTGGAACTTTAATAGCAGAAAATTAAACAATGATAATATTGCAGGAAATAGAACTGAACATCATGATACAGAAACAAATCTCTTTATTGATAATCTTTGAATCAATTATAAAGCTCTCATTGTCTCTCTAAGACATGCCATATGGCTTATATTCTCTCATAAACTTTACAGATTACAATAATCTCGTTCCATATATTACATCCCTTTATATACAAAACCAACTCTTTAGAACCGAAGACCATCTCTTTGCATCTCTTCTGATTTTTGGCTCCTGAGGATGAGGCTTGAGCTATCGCTTCAGACAATCCATCGCGGTTATTCTTACACCTATGTGCAGACTGATAGTGGGTCAGTATATCAACATACTGGTCATTGTGAACAAAGGCTACATCGTCTGAAACGATCACTAATTCGTTTAGTAAAAGAATATTTTTTGTGATATGATCTCGCTACTTTTACCTATGTTCATTTGATGCAGTTTGGAGTCAGATTACATCTTTTGAAAATACTTTCGAAAAGCCATAATTTATTTCTATTTAATTCAAGCATACAAGGGACTATTCATTCTTGTGAAGTGCGCAGCGTGTTTCATGAGCCATATCATTTCTCTTATTCAAGCAACTCTTATGATGAATTGCAATGACGATATCATATCTTTTCTTTTAATGGGACATAACATCTCTTAGCAATAGTTATCATCAAAAATTTAAGCAACAAGTATCACTTTTTTAGTGATTCTTACCATAGCTGACGGTTCATCCTTACGCAAGACATAGATTAGCATAAACATAAAATAACCAACATTTTTCCCTGTTCGTCTCTATATTATTAGCTCTTAGCAAAATTATTATCGACACATGCAAACTCGATTGGCAGTTGTGACTCTCTCGTTCAGCTATACACCAATCAACACTTATCTATATGATGGTCTATTGGTTATTTCCAATGTTAGCCGCTGTGACTCTTGGGTTCCGCTCATTGCTAGTGGACACAGATATCGACAACCCTTTCTCGTGAGGTCTTATTTACCCCAGAGGGCCCTAATCTCTCCTAGGCCGAGTGGTTTCCAGCGTCCCAGAAATCTACCACAGAGACAAATTTTTACTTTGTGCACAAGTTTTCTGAGACCAATGCATGCTCTAATATTTCTATCAGATAAAACAGACCTATGCAAGATACTCAACACGTTCATTTCGTGCCTTAACAGATGTACGACACGTTCTTTTCGTGCCTTCTCTTTTCTTTATCTCAGAGTCGAAGCTCTTACATTCTCAGAGCCGAAGCTCCTACATATTTGATTTTATTGCAACATGTATAAGTCCATCTATAAATGTCTAACATTCATGACATATATAAGGAACATGCAATTATTTATCTCTTTGAAACAAGATAATAGTTCTGTTTAAATTTAGCGTATCATTCTACCTTTGGCAGTATACAAATTCGGACATGTGAGTAATCTCTAATTTTAGCAGGCAACAAATCTTATTCTTAGCATGCAAATTTTCTTTTCTCATTCTTAGCATAGCAACTTATGAATTCTTTTATAAGCATACTGATTTGGGACAAGTAACCATTCTCTTCTTATCTTGATTAGCATAACAATGGTCATTCACTTCTAAGCATACATGAAAACTCAAATTCTTATTAGGCGTGAAAGAATCAAAAAATGAGTCTTCATCCACTCATCCAGAGTAATCGTCTTCTATTGCAGAGCCAGCAATCAGATTTCTCTGTTCATCTAGTACCTTTGCGTTACAGGGCACTACATAATTACCTGCCAAAAAAAGTTTCTTCCTCGAAACTTAAGGCCAAACTTACGATATCCATAGCAGTGATAGTCCTCATCCTTCGCCATCATCAATCCATAAAATCACGATCCATATCATATCAAAACTCTTGTTCAAAAATATGTCTCAATCAATCAATAAAACATATGCCGGCATCATAAAAATATTTCTGGACTTATTGTGTGTAACGTTCATCTCATCAATGATATCAAGCTGGCAAAGAAATTTTGATCAGGAGAACATCTTCGAATTCAATCGAATAAACTATTGGCCAGAGGATCGTGTTGCTCTGATACCATTATGTCACCCCCAATCCCGCAGAGTCCTTTCGTCCTCGCTTCAGACTCTATGGAACCGTTTATCCTCGCGTGGACGTGATGCCTTACAAGCCTAAGTTGTGCTTCCACAAGACCAAGACCTGTAACAAGACAAGATACACAAATATCGACAGCAGCTCAGCAGAACTTTATTAACAAAAAATTGAACAATGACAATATTGCAGAAAATAGAACTGAACATAATGATACAGAAACAAATTTTTTATTGATAATATTTGAATCAATTACATACCGCTCATTGTCTCTCTGATACATGCAATATGGCTTACAATCTCTCAGAAACTTTACAGATTACAATGATCTCGTTCCATACATTAATTTCCTTTATATACAAAACCAACTCTTTAGAATCGATGACCATCTATTTGCATTTCTTCTGATTTTTGGCTCCTGAGGATGATTACATCGCTTCAGACTATCCATCTCGGTTCATCTTGCACCTGCGTGCAGACTGATGGTGGGTCAGTATATCAACATATTGGGGATTGTGAACAAAGTCTACATCGTCTGAAACGATCACTAATTCATTTAGTGATAAAACATTTTATGTGATATGATCTTACTAATTTTACCTTTGTTCATTTCATGCAGTTAGATTTAGATTACATCTTCTAAAAATACTTTTGAAAAGCCATAATTTAGTTATATTCAATTCAAGCATACAAGAGACTATTCATTCTTGTGAAGTGCGCAGCGTGTTTCATGAGCCATATCATTTCTTTTGTTCAAGCAACTTTTATGATCAATTGCAAGCATGATATCATATCTTTTCTTTTAATGGGACATAACATCTCTAAGCAACATGCATCATCAGAAATTTAAGCAACAAGTATCACTTTTTCAGTAATTCTTACCATAGTCGACGGTTCATCCCTGCATAAGACATGGATTAGCATAAATATAATATAACCAACATTTTTTCCTGTTCGTCTCTGCATTGTTAGCTCTTAGCAGAGCACCTGAAGATACAGACACGGGAACCAGTTAACTGGAGAGACTGCCAAAGAAGATGAGGTTCATGTCTGACCATCCAATTTTTTTAATAATATCTGATGTATCAAAATGTGTAAGTACTCATTCATCTGCTAAAGATGTAGCTGTAAGTATTATATTTATTTCACAAATAGAACTTAAGTCATTAGTAGATGCATTTAATGATAAATTTTGGATTTATGTCATGCAAGAGGAGTTAAACCAATTTGAGAGGCATCAAGTTTGGGAATCTCCTAAGCCTATTGGTCACTCTGTAATTGGTACCAAATGGGTATTTCGAAACAAACTAAGTGAGGATGGACCAGTCCTTCGAAACAAAGCACGTCTAGTTGCTCAGGGTTATAATCAAGAAGAAGGAATTGATTATGACGAGACCTTTGCTCCTGTTGCTAGACTAGAATCCATTCATATGCTTTGTACATATGTATATTTTCATGATTTTGAACTTTTTAAATGGATGTTAAAAGTGCCTTTTTGAATAGCTTTATAAAAGCAAAAAATTTTGTAAAGCAGCCTCCTAGTTTTGAAGATTTTAAATTTTTTGATCACGTTTTCAAGTTAAGAAAGGCACTATATGGATTCAAACAATCACCGAGAGCTTGGTATGATCGTCTAAGTACCTTTCTACTAGAAAATGATTTTTTAAAGAAAAAGTAGATACTTGCCTTGGTTGGTTGAGGAAAATGAACGAGAGTGAATGAAGAGAGAGAGAGAGAGAGAGAGGGGGAGAGAGAAAGAGATGAAGAGAATATTTATATGGGGTGGGGGTGCTTCCACTAAACCTAAACCTAACAAGCTCTCAACCCAATGTCTTGTAGGACCGTTGAGCACCTCTAGGGGGTGAATAGAGTGCGTGTGTGCAGCGGAATAAAAATCACAACTTAAAATATTTATGGCAGTAATCAAACTGATATGATTTAGGCAGTATAAAAAATAAATGCGTAATGTAAATAAGTTCAAAGAAGCAGACACAAACACCAAGGTTTATACTGGTTTTCCTATAAGAGTATTAATCCAGTCTCGAGTACTGTAGCTCGATGTCGAATCCACTATCTCGTGAAACTTAAGCTTTGAATTTGAAGCGCTTGTAGCTCCTTACAACACGTATTTTTTATCCGAAGAGCACTACTTCAACTTGCAAGCCTTTAATCCGAAGGACTTGCCGACTTCTGGTACAGGATGAAAACTGAGATATTTTTAAGACTTTTGTGCAACTCGACCAAACTTCTAGATTGAACCGAAACTGGCACTGGCTTGGCTACGAGTTGTAAAGCTTGGATTTAAAAGTGAAAAGCTTTGATAGAACACTTAAATGAATAGATAAGAGAGAATATGAATGAGTGAATAGAATGAAGAATTCTCCTCTATTTATAGTATTTTCTTAGACAGAACTCGGTAGTCCAATGTTCAAAAATTTGAATGTTTGGAGCCTGTTCTTCAGGGTACTCTGATCCCTCGGGAACTGGGTCAGGGGAGACCGAGTTCCGTTCAAGTTCGGGTAGAAGTTGGTCCAAATTCGGTTGTCATGTATTCAGGTTTGAATCATGAAGAATGGGCTTTGTTTTTTGTGGTTTTGTGGGCTACTTGATAAGTGGACTGGGTTAATAAATAGACTGATCAAATAAATATTTGGATAGGCTATTTTGGTAGGTGGACTTTTTATAGATGAGCCAGGTGCCAATCTCGTTCAAGCGTACATTTTTCCTAGTCTCAATAAATTAAAAAATACATTACAAAGTAGAAAATTTTGTCTCGATCAGTAATGCGATTATCGTTGGCGAAGACTCTGACTGAATGTAGTAGCAAGGTTGTAGTTGTTCAACAGTAGTACCATACCGTATCTGTATAGTATTTGCATATTTCGAATTGGAGTTGTCAGTCGGTTATCAAAATCAGGTGTGACCAGACTAATGGGCCAACAATCTTCCCTTTTTTGATAACTGACAAATGCCAAGTTTGATATACCAAATAATTAAAAAATTTACCTTTGTTACTAATATTTGATTCTCCTTGTATATTGGAACTTTCCCCCTTTGACATTGGATCAAAATGTGAGCTCCCCCGCAATTAAATATCAAATAAAAATCATAAAAAATAGTAGATGATATGACACTACAAGAAAAATGATGATTCTTGACGGTTTATTTCTCGACGGTCGTAAAAAACCGTCAAAAAATGGGTTATCTTGACGGTTTTAGCCTTACGTCAAGAAAGACATTGTTTTATGTTAATTTAGCAATGTTATAGCATAATAGTTGACAGTTTTAGAGGATCCGTCAAAAAATATCCTTTTATTTAGTGACGGTTCGGTAATAACCGTCAACTAATATATGTGCAAAAAAATTGGCACGATTTTTCAACTGCCACTTTGGTAATTTATTTGAAAATATTTTTATTGCTGATCTATGTTGACGATTGTCATTTAATCACATTCTATTTATGTCCCGATCTTTTCCTCTCCTATCTATTTCTCCCTCGATGTCATCCACCAGTCGATAGAGAAGGAGAGCCAAAACCAACAAACCCCTATTCATCCTCTCCATCTCCCTTCCCATCTTCTTCCACTTTTTTGTCCTTACTATCTCATATAGATCATTTCTCAATCCCAAAACCCTAATCCCCAAATCCATCTAATGTCGTCTCCGAACCCTAACCCAGATCCATCGAAGTCTCGAGTGTTTCATGCTGATCCATCTGCACCATCAGTGGTCCATCTAGTTCCTCTTATTTTTGTGAGTAAATCGATTCTAGGGTTTCATACCGGATTAGCTAGGGTTATGCTCCATCCCTAATTAGCATGGTTATATTTTAATTTTATCACTATTTTTGGTTATATAGTTGTTGTTCTTGGAATTGGAGATTTGCAGACTATGGTGTCAGGATCTGGAGGAGAAGGCGAAGGGGATAGCGGCGGAAAGGGAGCTTTGGCACGGTTCGGGCTACGGTGGGCTTCCACTGGAGAGCACAGGGAAATTACCTGGCGGAAAGACGCAGAATTTCTTCTACCGCTGTCAGGGAGAGGGGCCAGGTCAGGCTACGTTGCAGGAAGGGCCATGGATGATGACGAACATCGCGATCTAACGATTCTTCAGCTATTGCTCCTTTGTGTCTCTGTTCTCGTCGTGCTTGAACAATTTGGGGCAATTGCTGATGTCCCAGACGCTTTAATGATGAGCAGTACTGTGGTTTTTTAAAACTTGATGGTGTAGGAAAGCTTCTGAAGGAGCCAAATGCCTTGTATATTATCCCTTTTGCAAAATTTCTCTTTACTGCTATACTTCCTCCATGTGTTAATAGTGTAATAACTTCTGTTTGTAGCCATCATGTTCCGAAGGGGCAATCTGCTCTCCCGACTCCACCCCTCCGGCTCTTCGAGCCTGCAGTCGTGGCTCCACCAAGTCGGCTTTCCGGCTCTGCCAAATCGGCGTCCAGACGGTCGCCACTCGCCACCCTATCTCTATCTCCTCCTTCTTATATCTGGTACATCGCAAATCGTCCTCTATTACTTGGGTTTTTTCTTCTATTTTTTTGTTTGCAGCAAACATGTTCGATTGTGACAACATTCTTGAGTTTTCGTTGAGGCTTTGGACACTGAATGGTTGCTTCATATTTTTTTATGAGTTTGAATTATGTGGACTAATTTTAGTTCTCGGTGGAAATACTTATCCATTAAAAACAATTTGTTTTAGTCTTGTAAATTTGAGACCTGCAACCAAGTAATTTGTTGTTATCCTGCTTATTTAGTTTTGTAAATTTGTTATCATGCTCCTTTGCGTCTTGGCTACGGCGTGCAGAAGAGGAGAGTCAGGTTGAGGAGGATGATGGCGAGGGTGACGATGAGGTAGTTTTCTCATCTTAATTATGTGGTTGCTCCTCTAATGTTTGCTAATATACTGCTATAATTTTGTTTTATATTGATTATGCAAATTATTGTTGATTCTTAATTTTATGTTTGGGCTAGGTTTTATATGTTGAGGTAAGGCTAAATTACCATTGCTAAGTCCTGATAGACTAATTTGAGCACAATGGTTTATTTATATTCATCATCCTTAGGCATACCAAAGTTTATTTCACTATGTTGGATATTTTACCAAGTGGCTTTGTGTTAAGAAAATAATTATAGGAGCTCATAGCTGTGAGTTTTTAAATGTATACTCTACATAAGAAAATGTCTATACGATATATCTATGCTGGATAATTTTCTAACCAGAGTCACTATAATACAAGCATGCTAGTTGTTGCAATGCTTTTGTTTTTATCTTTCCCAACTTTTATAACTTTTTTCCTCAATTGTATGCCTTGTGTTTTCTCTTTTGTCTTGGCAGTAGATTTCGACGTATTTTTTATATTTGTTGCTTCTGAATTTACTATTGTATCGATGCGCTCTGGATGTTAGGGACATTTTCGTAGTGTTAAGAAGTATATATTTCTATTAGCAGTTTCACATGTCGGTTGGTTAAACAGCCAGAGTAATTCTAGTGGACATGCAAAATTATAGGAATAAATTCATTCAAAATTGGTTCTCTCCAAATTCATGCTTAGTTACACTAGTCACTGATGCAGAGATAAAAATTCACAGGGTGGCGAATTGGCTTTGTTATTTCTGCTCACTTGATTTATACAGTAGCATGATCTATAATTTATTGCTCTGCAGAAATGCCATGTATTTGCACACCAATAAGTTAAAGGTCATTTTAATTTTATCACAACCATATACTATATGGCTAAATTTATTAGTTTGTTATTGGATGCCGATTTCTTTCATCCTGTTACGTTGGTTAAGTTTTCTTGAGTAGGTAGTTGTATGTTTAGGACATTTTATCTTCCATGGTCATGAGGTTTATTTCCTCCAATAAGTGTGTATGTGGAGAAAGAAAATATTAGTGTATTAAATTTAAGGGAAACAAGCTTCGCAAATCCAACACCCACAGCAATATATAAGAAGCAAGCTTCATAAATCCAGAACCTGATCTTGATTGGTGTACCATCCAAGAACTATAGTTTTTGGAGGTAGAGATGGGACGGTGGCTATGTATTAAAATAATGGTGGTACCCGATAAAATATACTTTGTACTAGGCAACCTCAATGCAAAAACGAAATTTCCATTCTGTTCACACATGTGGTGAGGATGATGTATTGATGCAGCTAATACTTGTGAAACTAAAGGCAACAAAATTGAATTTATTCATCCTTGCCCAGATTTATGTCCCAGAAAAATATTGTTAATTGTTAAACCTTTGTATAGTCAAACTGATGGCTATTTGCCTTCGCCATTTGGGAATATGACTGTTGATACTCCCTGGAGGCCCATCCATGCCAACATTGTGTTTTTGCAGTTATTTTCTTCACAGGATCTAGCATGGAAAAAAACAAGTTATTTGCAAACTTTGTGTTTGTAGAAATCCTTAGAGAGGCTATAAATTTTACTGATTAAATAAACAAATAACTAGTTTGTAAAAATAGCAGTGGTTTGAAATTGAATAGACTTTGCAACGTTTCATTTTTTACTTTTATATAGCTATTTCCTCTGATAATGTATAGACTACTATACTTTTCTTACTTGGGTGTGCTCTTGCTGTAGGTACAAAGTCTTGGCAGCTGAATTTCAAGATAAGACTAATGGTTCGCCTGTCTGGAGTAATATGATGGCAATAATCCTTCTATGAGGGAATATTTTAAACATGGAGAATCATTAACCTTTAAAGGTAATTCTTTTAACTCCTTGTGGTCTCCACTGACGAATCAACAGGCAGTTTCTCATATTATGCCATAGCTTTTGTTTCTTACTAGGAAACTTGGAAGTTTATGTCTCTTTATGAGTAGTTAACGAATTTCAGAATAATCACCTCTCTTGTCAAATGGTTCAAGTATTTAGCCATGAATCGTGCAACTTATTAGATCACATCCATGATTGTCTGGTGGAATTATATATAGTCTTGCCATCATACTGTGATGCTTCCCAGGATTCTTGTAGTCTTGTACTTGTAAGCTCAACTCGTCCATAACAGACAACACTACGTTTATGCTATCATGCTAGTTCAAGCTGGCTTATAGGCAACATTGCCAAGAAAATCAGTTCACATGTACATCACCTACAGTATTTGTAATTATCAGTTTAATACATCTACCTCATTTTTACTACCTATTTTCGTTTAATACATCTTAAACATTTTATTTGTATAATTAATCATTTTTTCATACATCTTAAACATCTAAAACTGATAATTATACAAATAAAACCAAAGCATGTAGTTTAATACTTTATATGACGGGCCTTAACACACATATTATATGATTCCTTATGTTTAACCTTTGTTTAATACATCTACCTCATTTTTACTGTTATCCTGGCATTTTATTGCTCTAACTTGAATTAATATTGTAAAGCCTGTCATGTAATACAATTTCTTACAAAACTTACTTCTTTGATACAGTAAGTGAGGAAGTCAAAATATCCTTCTTGTCATTCTACTTTATTAAGAACTTTAGAAGTGTCCTACTTCAGTCATCCTTGCTTTAATTCTATTACCATGATCTATCTCAACTTAGATCATACGCGCAGTGTTATCAAGCAGCCTTCAATGTCTCAACAACATATGTGGGTGAAGAATGAATTGCCAAGCATATACAAGGCTTAATGGCGTCAACAACATAGGTGGGCTTGTGGACTTGCAAATTTGTTCAAAAAGATATTTTCGGAGATAAGTCTCTTACGAGGTACCTCCAATTGTTTACTTATATAATGCTAGATGTACTGCTACTGAGACAATAATATCCTCATCTTGGATCACCATGATTACCTCATATCGTATTTAGCACGTATCAGTGCACATGTACTGCTACTGCTATAATGTTATTTAAGTTTAGTTGGTTCAAGTACTACTATTTCTCTATAATTGCACTACGAAATAATACTTTCATGAAGCTTCCTAGTTGGCTACATCACATGAAAAACAAAGAATGGTTCTTTTTCTCTATTTTTTTTCTATATATCTAGAAGGGAAACAAATAATGGTTCTATTTCTCTCTCTCTTTTTTCTTTCATGTAGGAATACAATTTTGACATTGGAATACAATTGACATTGGTAATGGAAATGGAAATGGAATTTGAATTGAAAGAGGGTATCGTGTTGCACACTTTACATCATTCTCTATCACTGAAAACTATTGACTTGATACCTTAGGTGACAGTGTACACCTATATGTGTTGATGTGTTGGGAGGTACAAGAATCTGCATGTATGCATAAACTGTGTACTTGTGTGTTGTCTTAGTAGGTACTTCTGTATGTGCATGAAGATTCTGTACAACATTGCAAATGGGTGAGGGTGGGAGTGAGAGAGAGAGATACGAGACAGTTTGGTTTGTGGCCAAACCCTCTGAACCCAGGCTGTCTGCACTAGAGTGTGGAAGCTCTTCACTAACATGGAGGAATGTACTAGTACTATATATCATTCTGGTTTCTAGTGGTTGCAACATATACTTGACATTCAATGCTTAATTCTAACTTGGAGTATCACTTTCATAAAAAGTTTTGCCTTCTCTGGGTATTAATACCACACTTAAAATTTCTGAGTATTAGTTTCATAATGAGAGGAATGGTTTATTGGCTACTCATTGGGGTTGGAAATATTTTCCAAGAAGTCCTTACAAAATTCTGAGCCCATACTTTCTCTATCAAATTTCTTTGTCCATGTTATTTTTTTTATGTTATACTTTTTTTTGAGTATCAGTGGATTATTTAGTTGACTATCATTTGTCTCAAACATTTGTTGACTATGTCCATTTGGACCTTACTTTTGTTAAGGCATCACTTTCTTTTTTTACTATAAAGTGAAACCTTATTGATAATTTTGTAATATTTAGTTCAATATCTATATAAGAACATGTCGGAAAGTATTGATAATTTGTGTTCTTGTTCTCTCAGGAACTCGCTAAAAAATGAAGGTGTATGCTGTGAATAGGGGAATGCTGTGGATATGGGAGGGATGTGCTCCGGTCTGGTTTGCTATTTTTTTGGTTTTATTTTGTATGGTTGGATTATGTTTTGTGGTGACAAGTGATGGATGTTTGTGGTTTGGATGTTTAAGTGGTATGGAAACAACAAATGTGGGATATGTGTACTTTATGGTTGGATTATGTTGCGGTTGGACAAGTGAAGAATACATGTGGTGGGATGTGTATTGGAAGTTTTTGTTGTATGAACAATACAGTTTGTTAATATGAAATTTGGGTTTTATAGTAATTTGATATGTGTAGCTTCTGGATTGATATTATGTGTGTTTGATTAATATTATATATAATTCTTGATGGAATTTTGGCAAGCTTTTCTTGACGGTACTTTGGATAGCTTCTCTTGACGGTTGTCAAACGTCAATTTTAATTCAAATTATGCTGCATAATAGCCTGTGAATAAATGCTTTTCTTGACGGCTAATAACCGTCATCTAGGTCGGAGCCGAGAAAAGTTTTTGCCTACAATGACGGTTTATAAAAATTGCTATCTTGACAGCTAAAAACAGTCAAGAAAAGTACTGCATATGACGGCCAAAAATCGTCAAGAAAAGCCCTTCCAGCGACCGTCAAGAAAGGAGGGAGGGCCTTTTCTTAACTCCGACCTACTTGACGGATCCGCAACCGTCAAGATACCCATTTCTTGACGGGGAATCACCGTCAAGAAAAGCCATTATTCTTGTCGTGTGACAATAAAAAGAGTTTAAACCAAACTAGAGTATAATACATAACAGTGCTAAGAAAATGCATAACCAGCATAATCAAACTAGATAATTAAAGTGTATAAAAGTCTAACAGATAACCAAAATAAATACAACTAAATAGTGTCATCTACTAAAGTCATCACCCATCACATATCAAAAAATACACCATACAGCCTAACAACCCTCAAGATGTATCGTCACTAGTCTCGACAGACCGGTTGGGATCATAATAGGCAGATATTGGAATGAAATAGCGCTAAGCCTCTGGATCCTCAAATCTATATAAGGAGAACTTACGGTGACGGAGATAGAGGATGGGGCCATCGGGTGCATGTGCCAAACTCTACTGCAAGTCAGTAATAGAGTTTCCAAAGCCTGAGCTTGAAGAGTGGTCTTGAAGTCCATCTGGCGGTGACGCTCTAGATCAGCAATGTGATGCTCATCCGTAAGACGAAAGCGCTCTCGCATCATATTGCGAATCTCATCAAGTGAGGCTGGGTCTTCAGCAGTAGGAGGAGGAACAACAACAGGAGAAGGAGGTGGTGCATGAACATCAGGTTGTATATTCTCATCACCGACCTCATCAGGATGTAGAGCAGTATGAGGAGGAGGTCGGGTCCTACGAGCTTGAAGGAGGCAGGATGGTATGTCATGAAAGGGATAGGAGTCTAAAGATATGTCAAACCTATGAAAGACAATCCGTAGATACATAGCATATAGTAGGCTATTTTTTGTGACAATTTACCATAGGTGAAATTATTGCCTTCGGAAGACTAAAAAGGAATACCAAAATGAATATGGTAAAGAGCGGATATCTCTAAGTACATGATCTCGTCAGTGAATCTCGTCTTATGCAAAAATAGCTGAAAAGATGATACGATGCAATTCATAAGAATCTTGGTTCAGATACTTGGACATCAAGCATCCTGGAGGTCTAGGAAACGGATCACACATGGCATCCTTAAAGGATTCTAGAGTCATGTCGTTACCAAAATTGACTTTTGTGATGTCGATAAGAGCATTTCTAGCATTGGGAATCTGGAGCATCTCACTTAGTCATCGTCATCAAACTAAATATCGATACCACAGATAATGAGTAGATCGTACCATAAAAGTGTTACAAATTGCAATAAAATATGTGTATAACATTGGAATAAATTGGGTTAGCAATTTAAACAAGATCATGAATTCCTAGAGTAGTGAGAGTAGCTAAATATTTTAGAAAAATAGTAAAACTAATGACATTGCCTGGACAAATATTTTGCTCTGGAAATTATCAAACCAAGCATTAGAAACTTTTAGGCTTCTAAATAATGCACTATTGAAATCGTCATCATCAGGAGGAGGAGGACTAAATAGAGACTCAAAAGAATCTTGAGATGGACTTGAAGATGAAGCTTCATCCACTTTCCTCTTTTTATTAGATAATAGCTTAGGTGCCATAAAAAAATTAAAGGGATAAAGAGATTTATACCTCAAAAGAACGCTAAAAAGTGGAAGAGAATCCCAAAATAAGGACAAAACCTTGATTTTGGAGATGGAAACCCTAAAATAAATAAAATCTAGGGTTAGGGTTTAGAGATCTAGGGTTCTGAAAGGGTTTTTAGAGAAGGAAGAAGAAGGGGGGTCGGCTGCTCTCGGGTATTATGTGAAGAGATGGCAACTTAAAAAGGTAGGGCCTTCTCTCGGGTTGGGTCTGATACAAAGGGACCGAGTTCGATTTCTTTGTATCTAGATCAACATATGTTGACTTATGTACTTGAAATAAATTAGATAAAATTCATACAAATTTTAATAGATCTCTACTATCTTGGATTAGTTGTAGGGGGCGGATCCCAACTAACGGTAGTTCGAAGACACTTGACACCATGTCCCTTTAGGCTATTTATGCCTGTGTGATAGAAAGGCCCTTTCAGCTTATATCCAAAATAATTTTTATTTAATAAAATTGATGAATTAATACTCAGTCATTTAACGAACATAAATCACTATGCTTTCGAGATAGTATCAAGAATACCTAACTTACGATGAATAAAATTGAAACGGTCGTCGGCCAATAGTTTTGTGAAAATATCTGCTAGTTGATGATTTGAGTTAATAAAATTTAGACGAATATCTCTGTGTTGTTGTTGATCATGAAGAAATGATGACATATTTCTATATGCTTAGTGCGTGAATGACATACCGGGTTCTTAGTCAAATTAATCGTAGGTTCTTAGTCAAATTAATCGTGCTAGTATTGTCACAAAAAATAAAATATTATTAAAATACAAACTATAGTCTTCTATGGTTTGTTTCATCCACAAAATTTGAGCACAACAACGACCGACATCGATATATTCAGCTTTAGTCATTGATAATGCGACAGAATTTTGCTTTTTACTAAACCAAGAGACTAAAGCTTTTCCTAGAAAATAACACGTACTGCTGGTACTTTTACGGTCTAATTTGCATCCGACAAAATCTGTATCAGAATAACCAATTAGGTCGATTTAGTTTCGGGATACCACAAGCCGATAATAGAAGTTCCTTTAAGGTATCGAAAGATATGCTTAACTGTGCATAGGTGTGATTCCTTATGATTGGCTTGATATCTAGCACATATTCAAACACTGAACATTATATCAGGACGACTAGAAGTTAAGTACAGTAAACTACCAATCATACCTCAATACTTATGTTGGTCAACAGGTTTGCCACTTTCATCAATGTCAAGCTTGGTTGAGGTGGCCATCGGAGTTCAAATAGGCTGTGCATTGTCGAAGTCGGACTTCTTTAGCAAGTCTTTCATATATTTTGCATGATTGATAAAGGTCCCTTCTAAAGTTTGTCAGATTTGTAGTCCAAAAAAGTGGTTGAGCTCTCCTATCATGCTCATCTCAAACTCATTCTGCATACACTTAGCAAACTCTTGAAAGAGTACCTCATTAGTTGAACCAAAAATAATGGCATCTACCTATATTTGTATTAATAAAATATCATCATTTATGGATTTGATAAATAAATGATCTAGCAAAACTTTTTATTTTAAAAACTAGTTGTTCCATATGGTAGAGAATTCAATTTTATGCAATTTTGGCTTTTATTTTGCTGGATTTTGAGTTTTATAGAGAAAGTTATGACCATGACAAGTTTTAATAATTTCTATGGCTTAACTTGATGTTTGGGACGACGACCCTCTATACGCATAGGAAGGACATGCAGCAGTTCCTTCTTCACGGCCACGAATCCCTGTCGTATACTTCTGACAACATGCTGCTATGCACAAAGGCTTCCTGTGATCATAGGTGAAAGTATATGCTTATTTGCTTTAGAGCTCAATAGTGCTATGCGCCCGCGCCCGCCTAGCACATGCGCCTGGCCATGCTATGTGCCCAAGGGCTGCTATACACTAGGTCGTGCCAGGCAAGTTCGTGCACGTCCTGATGTGTTCATGTCACGATGTGTACATGCCATGATATGCACATGTTGTGCCATGCGGCAACATCCTATGTGCCTGGATTTTCTATACACGCATGTGACTTATGCACCTGTTTGATTATGCACCTATCTATCATATGTGCCTGAGACCCCTATGCACCTGTTGTTGTTGGATTTATATTTTAATTAGTTTTTGCTATTTTCTCTTGATGACTTAATTTCTTGCCCTGATCTTAGCGTACCATGAGTAACTTAGACTACACGACTTATGAACCTAAGTGACCTATGTGCCAAGAGATTTCCATATGATTACTTGACTTGACCATGTGTCTAACTTGCTTACTTGTACATGTGCTGTTATAATTATTGTATGTACTGAGGTACAGTCTATGTGCGTACTGAGGTGCTATTCTATGTGTGCACTATCCTATATGTTATGTATTTCTATGCATTATATGTTAGTACATTCATATTTCTAGCACAACCATGGTAAATGGTCAGTAGCATTTGCGTGGTGTGATGATTGTTTGTTTGATGCATTACACTGAGGATGGATCTAGAATTGGGACTCTATGAGATATTGTGGGTTCATACTTAGGGTACACGTGCTAAGGTACGACATCTAGGAGAATGATCATGTGATAACGACAAGTGATTCTAGACAAATGTAGGGTTAATCTAAGTAACTCAAGTTAATAGAAGCATTAGGAGGAAACAAAATCTTGAGATCATGCATTACCGGTCCTATCGGACAAGTGTCTAGGAGTGCAAGACTGGCCGTCACAAATATTGTATATCATCTGCACTAGTGGAGTGCAGTATCTGATTTATTCTATGTCGAGCCAACATCTCCCTATATGAGAGTCGGAACCATTATGATCAGTTTAGCATAGTGGCCTTACGAGGAACCGGTGCATTCTATGTGCCATATGATATACGGTATTATTGGTTCAGCTAACCCGACTCGGGTACGACATGATCCGATGATTCCTATTTATAAGCATTACTGGCATAGCACAGACAAATTATAGAAAGTCGTAGGATTGATTGGCCGCTTGTAAACTAACTTGCTTATGATCTGTTCCTTCTGTTATTAGCCGAGTACATGGACTGTTGTGGTGCGTAGTTCAATCCATGTCCTTGTATGGTTTTTGGGTTGGACTATTGTGCTACATCAGACTATGAACCATAGTTACAATACATAATCCTATAACCTGACCATGATTATAGGATGTACTCTACCTCGGCGCAATTACGACACCCCTTGTCCTTATTTGGTTGTAAGGGTGTCGCATTGCCTCGACAATATGATATATACCTATAATCCTTGGCCTAGGTCTTATTTTATTCCTAACCCCGCTGGTAATTTGTTTGGTCGGATCTCGTAGAAAAGCTCGAGGATCCAGCTTTTTTTTTCTGACTATGGTGCATACTAGAAGCATGGTTGTCAGAGGACTCGAATGGATTTCTTCTTCAACACTTTGATATTATCAATTTTGTATTTGGCATTTAGCCAATGACACCTGTTTAGTCGGTCATTTTGGACATTTAGTTTTCTTACATAATTGTAATTAATCAGACTACAGCTGACTATGATTATGTACTGCTGATTCTCTGTGCTAGCTGACACTTATAAAGCTAGTTTTTATGATCATTTTGATGAAGCTTTGGGGACGCCTTATAGTTTTATATTATATGTTCATTGCTTACTGCTTCTTAATTTGAATGATTGAGACATAGATGCTTTGTGAGACCCTATGAGACTTGATTGTAGCATGGACCCCCAGGTCTAGTGATAGCCATGATCATCGTATGACGTCTTTATACCGTATATGGGGCAGGTGGCCATGTCCATCCCCGTATTTCAATACTAGAGTGTGACAACATGGTTTTGGGATACCAAAGGCCCATGATTAATTTTACTTTAAGGTATTGGAAGATACGCTTAACGGCACATCAGTGTGATTCCCTGGACTTAGCTTGGAACCTAGCACATAAGTAAAAACTAAACATGATATCTGGTTGACTAGCAGATAAATATAGTAAACTACCAATCATACCTCGATACATATGTATATCAACAGATTTGTCTTGTTCATCTTGATCGAGCTTTGTGGATGTTGCCATTGGTGTCATGCCCCGACCCGTTAAACCATTCATCCTCGTATCGATTCAGCTGAATTGATCGTCATCGCATCGACCAGCTGAATCGATCGTCCTCACTGGGGCATGATGTCGTATAAGTCTAGAGTTGCACTTGTACAAGGCAAGATGATTCAATCTTAAAATTGTTATCTCAGTTCAAACATTCACAGCGGAAGGAAGCAGAGTCATATTAAAGTTACACTGAGTATACGAAATAATTCTTTTTATTGAATAAGCAACGAAATTACAAAGGCTCTTAATAGCCCCATTAAAATAATGCCAGATTGGCTTACAATACTCATGATCTCTCTAGACCACAAAGGATCTCGACGTTCCATAGATCATGTCTTTTATATTTCGGTCGCATCTTTATGTTGCAAGTCTGAGCGTTAACGTGGATCGCACACCTCGAAATGCTAAGAAACTCCATGCCTCAATACGTCCAAGCGAAGCTCTGCTACGAGCAAACCATTTTCTGCATCCTGCAAGCAATCTAGTGAGGATCAGTATTAGTCCTCTCGCGTACTGGTAAGACCCACTCATCTAAACTAGTATTAAGTAATCGTGTGAATCATGCATTTTATTATGTAGTCTTTTTGTTATTGCCTTAGGTTCGATTACATGGCAATGAAAGAATTAAAGCATATACTCATATGAACATGATATATTTGATTCGCATAGGTAATCAGGCAATATACAAACACACACACACACACACACATATATATATATATATAAATATATATATTTTATATATATATATATATATATATATATATATATATATATATATATATATATATATATATATATTTTATAAAATATATATATATATATATATATATATATATATATATATATATATATTATATATATATATATATATATATATATATCTATATATATATATATATATATATATATATAAAATATATATATATATATATATATATATATATATATATATATATATATATATATATATATATATATATATATATATATCATCATTTCGTGGCAACATCTTACCAACTTGAGGCACTCACCCTCGCTGATGCAATGTGAATACATATTATTCGTTTCTGTCATGTTATAAGTGATTTTTGTGAAGGATCTCTGTACCTACACTATTCAGCCCGCCGGCCCCTATCTATATGAAGGGACTGACATTTTGAGCCATAATAGACACCTCAATGGCATTACGACGCTACCCTTTCAGCCTAGGTTGCAATCCTTACTAAAGGTCCCGTAATGCCGTGCTCCCTTGGCTCCATAATTTTCTCCTAGGCCGAACGGTCCCGCTACTCTAACAAATACACATTCGAGGAAAGCAAACCCGGACATGGGCTATATCCAAGTTTATTTGACCATGTAATACGCATCTAACTCATACAACACAAGCACAGTCTGAGTCCGAAACTCAGAAATCACATCGTCTCACTTTACCATTCTTCAATCTTATGTTTCCATTATCACAATGCCCCAACTCAATGTTCATCAAATAAACGACCCGAAGGCCCTGAACCTGCGAGGCAGCATGCCACATTCAACAGATCCGTGGCAATTGTGCCACAAGTGCTCAATTCTTATTTACGAAGCAAAACTTTCAAAGGTATGACAATTCCGTAGCATTGTGCCACAACTTCCTACTTCACATACGAAGCTATATTTCATAAGTCGTGTGTACATATGCATGCTTTGATACATTTATTAATGTTCTCTGAATCCGTGTATTTGATGCATGCCTCGATACAGTGTTTCAATCTTCTATGATTTGGCGTTCATTGTTATGCGATTCGTGCGTTCAATGCATGCCTTGATACAATCCTTTCGATGTTCTAAGACTTATATTCATTCCCTACGACTCTTGCACTTGAGGCACGCCTCGAGAGAGTATTCAGTGTTCTATGCCTCGTGCACTAAGGCACTCACCTCGATATAGTCTTTCAATATTATAGCCCTCTAACTCGTGCATGAAGGCACGCTTGAATAGATTTTATACTACATATATCGTGAGACATTCACCAATGTAGTGATTCAATGTTATGGCTCGTGCACTAAGACACTTGCTGATGTGGCAATTCGATGTTCTATTTCGATTCGTGCACTTAATGCTTGCCTCAATGTTCATCTTAGTGTTCGATACGCACTATGATTTTTCTTATTCGAGCCATACCCATTGATTCGATCGATTAACTTAGAATACAAGGGTACATTTTAATTAGGTATGATGGAGTAGGAAAGAAGGGTCAGAATTATCCTACATTTCGCTGATTTGCCTTATCGTTTCGTCGAGCCGATGTTGTTACTACCACATTTTTAGCTTGAGGGTATTTTAGTCATTTTTGACTTTTTATGAAATTTAATTTTTATTAATTAAATATGTGCTAATTATTTAATTGAGCCTTAACCTAGAAAACCTAATCTAGATATCTCCATGAGGTTAGATATTTGATTAGAACATTCCTACTAAGTGCCAAGATTACTAATATCTAGATATTTGCTAGTGAGATATTTTTAGAGAGATATTTTAGAAGGAAACCCTAGAAATTGGTTGGGCCTTTGAATTAAGCTTTGTTTTCATTGTTAGAAGCCCATAGCCACCATTCCATAATGCCCTAAACCTAACCTATCTATCTTGGCCGGCCATAAGAGTTCCCCCCATAAAGATCAACACTTGATCATTTTTACCTCTTTTTCATTCCCACATCAAACCCTAATTGAGTTCTTCCCCAAATCATCCCGCTTTGCTCAAATTAACTCCAATTTGAGCCTAGTCTTTTGCATTGGAGAACCCTACAGTAGAGAAGACTATTGGAGGCTAGCTAGCAAGGATTTGAGGCCAGTGAACCACAACAAATTGGAAGAGGAGCCCATTCTAGGTTTTGTGCATCGAGATCTAACTCTCAATAGGTAAAACCCTTTAAAATCATTCAAATTCCGGATTTCTTTCCATAGATGCATTCATTTAGGTATACCCCGGCTGTAGACCAAGTTTGGTAGGAGTTGGTGTCCATTTGGTACGCGTATCGGAGGCGTATCGGACCTCTAATATAGGTGTTTGATGAAATGCCCAAAAGAACTATTTGTTTGTAATTTCTGTAACTATTAACATGTTTTGATAGCCCTTCATGTGTGGATAACTAAATACTAACTCTAAAGTTGATTCGAGTTCGTATCCAAATCGGACACACATGTGCTGCATTAGGCACTGTGTGCGTGTCCTGCTGCTGCGTATCGATTTCTCGCAGCATGGGCCACGTGGGCACATGCCACTTGGCGTGGAGGTGGGGGCAGTGACAGACAAGTCAGCCCCCAACTTTCATGGCATCTCGTGTCGTGTCGGACACGAAAACATGAGTGCATTAGTTTTGCACAGGTACGGTTCGTGCATTAAGTCGCGACTGATACGGGCTTCGTGGACACGACGTGGACACGAAGTGTTATGTCGAACACAAAACCATACATCTAAGCTACATGTGGACACGAACACTTGGACACAAGTGTCGTGCCATTTTTGCTTCGACACGACTGTACGAGCGAGTGCCTACACTGTGTTCTGATACACCTGCAATTTCCTATTTTATACACATCGTGTCCAGTGTTTGGCCACGTGGACACCCCCCACATGTGCACACATATGCGACACACCCCTGTACACTGTTTCCTCTATTTATTTTCGATTTATGTTTGATTAATTGAGTAGGGTTCATAGTGTTCTAATAATCTTTATGCAGTTACTGTACATGTTAGAAAACTGGGTTTAAATGTAATAACTGAGATTTAAAGGAATGAACTGAAAATTAATATAACTGAGTTAATGTATGTGAATTGAGCATTTCCCTTTACTTTCGATAAATTGGAACCATACACCACTGTCACAGTACACATAT